>JAJHUR010137107.1:0-23379 GCA_027495735.1 Lutjanus campechanus | reverse complement strand
ACATGAGGAGACTCAGTAGATTAAAGTAATTTAAGTGCTTGTACTCTTAGAAGAAAGGTGCTAACTAGAACCATAAAGGGTTCTGCGGTTTGTCCCCATTGGACAACCCTTTCAGAGAGTGCTACCTAGAACCCAAAGTAAAGGATTATACCTAGAACCATCTGTGAAAGGTTTCTCCCAGAAACCCCTATGAGGGGTTCTTATGGAGACCCCCTCTATAGTGCAATGGTTCCATCCAGAACCCTCTCTGGGTGTTCCAGCCAGAATCTTTCGACTTTCTAAGGATGCTAACAAGAACCTACCCAGGGGGTTCTACCAATAACCATTTTGTTTTCCAAGGGTTTTATCTGGAACCCACCTAAGTGGTTTTACCAAGAACTCTTTTATATTATAGCACAAAGAACAATCCTTGAAGAAACTCTTTCTTCCAAAAAGGGTTCTTTGTAAGGTTCTTAATGGAGCCCTTAGTCTTGCATAGAACACTTGACTTACCATTTCTTCAAAAACCAAGAACCTATTTTTATTCCAGGGGTTCTATCTATAACCCACCCAGGGGATTCTACTGAGAACCCTTTTATGTTGTAGCACAAAGAGTACTTTAGTCTTACAAAGTTCCCTTGACTACCCCTTTCCTTCAAAAAAAGGGGTTCTTCAGAAGCACATGCTTCTGGGTAGAACCTCAGCCCTTCAGAAAGGACCCTTTTGGAACCCTTTATGTCTTAAAGTCAGGGTGTTTTGGGTTCTTGGTTTGTGTTCCGTTAGTGTCACTGAGAGGAGAAGATCTGTCTTTAATTACAATTAATCACACGTTTAAATAAAACGTTGTGTTTTGTCAGTCGTCACTGCGGCCTGTGAGTTTGAGGAAATAACCAGAAGTCATGACGGACTTCCTGTGCAGCGGCTGGTCATGTGAATGTGATGTGGTCGTTTGGGTGGAGTCACTTGGTGATGACACATATTTTTCTTAAAAGAACAAAAAGTTACAAAAGACCTCCTGCTCACTGTCTAACTGTCCAAGTTGCAATATAACATTTATTGGTGACATTTCAGTACCAGAACATATTAAATAAGGAGTAGCTGTTAGTTTGCAACAGAGGTGGGGAGTAACTAAGTACAAATACTTTGTTACTGTACTTAAGTAGATTTTTCAGCTATTTTCACAAATATCTGTACTTAATGAGGCAGAAAATAATGTGAAAAAAGACAAAAAAGACTTGAGAAGAAAAATAATATGTAACAAGACAAAAAATATATAACAAGACGAATCACTATGAAAAAGAAGTAGCAAGATAAAAAATGTCACAAGAGTGTAAAAGACCTAACAAGACAAAATAGACATAACAACACTAAAAAGACATGAAACAAAAATACATAATAGGACAAAAAAGACGTATCAAGATGAAAAAGACGTAACAAAATGAAAAATTATGAAAAAGACATAAGACCAAAATGATGTAACAAGACTAAAGAGACGTAACAGGACAAAAAAGACCAAACAAAGATGAAAAATAACGAAAAAGACACAAGATGAAAAAGGCGAATGACTTGAAAGATCAGTTTGTATCTCAGGCAGGAAGTGACTTCTCTCATATCGTCCCGGCCTTTCAGTGAACACAGGTATCTCAGTTTCATCTTCCACTCTTCGTCTTCCTGCGTCTCCCAGCGGTCCCATCGTCTGTATTACCTGTATGCCTCCTCCAGGTCTCATCATTCACAAACACAACACACCACTGAATTCATGTGAAGCCATAAAATCCTTCACACTTTGTTACTCACAGACGAGTGTTGGATCTCCCACAGTTTTCTCCAGTTGAACATCAATAACTGGATGTTCCTTTTCTATTTTTGGCCATTAAAACTCCAGCAGTTTGCTCTAGTTTCTTACATAATTGTGAGCCTGCTGGTGAAAATGTGGGAGTCTGATTCCGTGTTTGAGTCTAATCACTGATTTAATTATCAAATTAAGTGTTTAACAATCCTGTTTTACTGTTTAACATCCACAAAAGGGGCGCTTAAATGTTTCAAAACCAGGCTGTGACCGTGTTAGCATTGCTTTAACTTTATTTAACTGTGAAGGAATATCTAGCATTAGTAAGTCAGCTGAAGCGTAATGGATTTTCTGTGTTGTGTTTAAAGACAGGTGTATACTGTAGGATATTTGGCTGTCACACATGAAATATTGCCAACGTCAAAGAAAAGTGGTGGTAGTTTTGGTTTAGGGCTGCACAATTAATCGAAATGTTATCGAAATCGCTTTCTTCAATTTTTGTTAAAGGTAAAATGTGTCAAAAAACTTTTAAATGAATTAATGTCGGACATGCCGGAGTCTTGCATGTTGCGTCCTGTCAGCTCAGAGTTTGATCTGTTGCTCAGGTGCAACAGCCCGATCCAGGATGTTGCGGAGCAGGTTTTTTGTAAGATGTGGGCACAACAGTCTCTGGTTTCTCATTGTTTGTTCAGTCTGAGTCCCATTTGTTTGTTTCGTTTTCATTTTCTTAAGTCCCAGCTGTAGCATGGCTCTTATCTGCTCACCTCCACTCCTCCTGGGGCGGTGCATCCATCTGGTCCGGCTGCATGTTGCAAGATGCCAGTTGCATCCGCTCTTTAATCCAACCTCACGCTTCCTTTGACAACGCCTACGTGTGTATTTCTCTCATGGTGGAAAAATAACACACTGCAGCTTACAACAAACTTATAAGATTGCTGAAATCTCAGCCTGCAGGAGGCTTAAGAAGTTTTTCTGCTCATCTGTTCTTTTGACTCGTGACATGAGACACGAGAGACGCTGACGTCTTGAGACCTCAGCAGCCGATTCTGGTGGTCGTTCAGAGGATGAAATGTGAGTCGTTGTTTAACAGCAGCTCAGCGGCCTCATTGATCCTCGTAACCTGGAGAACAAAGTTAAGAAGACCTTCTGTACACGGACACTTAACCACACAGGGTTGCCTGCAAAGTTTCTAATTGATTTTTCTGACCACTGAGGCTCATGTTGCTTTAGAACCTCCCTGAACCTCTGACCTTCTAATCCTCTACGAGCCGACTGTGGCCTGAAGTTTCTCCTGCAGGGAGCAGAGAGTCGATCTTTACTCCCGTCTTATTTTGTAAAGTCATCAACACTGAGCAAAACTTGAGTTTTATAAACCTGCTTTTTTACTCTGTTGTTTTCCCTCCTCATCATCTCTTTATTTTTATTTCATATGTTGCACATTATAGCAGCAATTAGTCAGTTAATAGTTGACTGTCAGAAAATTAAAGGCAACTTTAAATTAGGAAAATGCTCGTCGCAATTTCTGAGAACTGAGAGTAACGTCTTCAAGTTGCATCTTTGGTCCAAGCAGTGGTCCAAATTAGAAGCTTTAAGAAGCTAGAACCAGTAAATCTAACTAATTTTCTATCGATCAATTCATTGATTAAATGTTGCAGCTCTAAATTACTTGTCCATCTGTTACTTCATTTGCTGTGTGAATGCTTGTTTAATAGCAGTAATTACGGGCATTTAAATGTAGCTATAGTAGTGGTATGACAGGTTAGCTTTCAGACTGGATTTCTGCATAGCTAATGTTAGCAGTCTGCTTGTATGGCTAATTTAGCAGTTGTTCTGGGTATCTAATGTTAGCAGTTGGTTTGTATAGCTAATGTTAGTTGTTGGTCTGTCTGGCTAATGTTAGCAGTTGTTTTTTGAAGGTAATGTTAGTGGTTGGTCTGTGTAGCTAACGTAAGCAGTTTGTCTATGTAGCTAATATTAGCGGTTGATCTGTGTAGCTAGTGTTAGCGGTTGGTCTGTGTAGCTAATGTTAGTGGTTGGTCTGTGTAGCTAATGTTAGCAGTTGGTCTGTGTAGCTAATGTTAGCAGTTGGTCTGTGTACCTAACGTTAGTGGTTGGTTGGTCTGTGTAGCTAATGTTAGCAGTTGGTCTGTGTACCTAATGTTAGTTTACTAAATGTATCTGTAATCTGATGATGATGCGTCTTTTTGTTCTGTCACTGTAAAGGAATACAGTTACCTTTTCTCTTGTGTCCTTATAACATAATCCCCTCACATGTAATCTGTTACTCCCCAAGCGTGACTTGAGCATAATAAGCTCTGTATGTCTGATTAAAACCACCCGGGTGTGGTTTAAGAGGGGGCAGCAAATTACTGTGGGCAGACTGACCAAAGACGTCAAAACAGGCGTTTCACAAATTGATCGAATTGTTTCATACTGTCAGTTTGACGTCACTGTAATTGAACATCTCTCTGTTTTGGACCGTTCAGACAAAATAAGACATTTGAAGACTTCACCTCACAGGCTTTGGGAGATTGTTTTTCCCTCTCCTGACATTTAACAAACTAAACAACAAGTAATCCACAGATTAATCAATAATGAAAACAATCATTTGTCGCAGCCCTGCTCAGCATGACAGCTGTCAACATCAGTTCATCTTTTTTTTCCCCAACTCTTTTTGGAGTAAATCCATCCATATGCATGTGTTTTCTTCCCGGATCTCTCATGAGAACTGATGTCTGAAGTGCTCCGAGTTGTGAAGTGCTGCGCTACAACTCCGGCTGCTCCTCTGTGCGCCTGCCTGCCGAGATAATCTGTCCGGGCTAGATTGATTTTTGATTTGGCTGCAGCTTTCTGAAGAAGCAGCCTTGCCCGGACCTTTTGTTTTATTCATTAGTTCACTCAAGACTTTTCCACAGCAGCTGATGCTAATAGCCTTGGTCAGGCTTCTTATCTCCTGTTCTTCGGCTGATTCATAATGCCTTCAGGCGTAGGAGCTCAGTACGCTCATTTAGGATGGCAATTATGTGAGAGTGGCAGTGATCATACTCCCTATCTCCGCTCAGTGAAAAGGAGATAGAAAATTGCATTGAGTATCCAGTGTTATCAGTGATAATTCTGCATGTCTGACAGAGAAGACGGAGACTCCTACTGTGACTTAATAGTAGCTTAAAACTTTCAAGTTCCTCAGAGACAGACAGGATTGAGGAGTAACAGATTACATGTAACAGGATAATTTGTATACAAAAAAAGGAAACTGTATTCCATTACAGTTACAGAAATCAGATTACAGACACTCTGGTCTTCAGGGAAATCAGCTAATCTTACAGTCAATTCATTATTATGGCCTGAAATAATGCCTCTCGGAGGGGAAAATTCAGAGGAACACATCACAGACCAACTGATAATATTAGCTACACAGATCAACCACTAACATTAGCTATATAGGCCAACTGCTAAAGTTAGCTACACAGACCAACTGCTAACTTTATCCACACAGATCAACTGCTAAAGTTAGCTACACAGACCAACTGCTAACTTTATCCACACAGATCAACTGCTAAAGTTAGCTACACAGACCACTCGCTAATGTTATCCACACAGACCAACCACTAACGTTGGCTACACAGACTAGCAGCTAACATTACCTACACAAACCAACCACTCCTGTTAACTACACGGCACAGCTGCCACCATTAGCTACACAGACCAACTGCTGACTTCATCCACACAGACCAACTGCTAATGTTAGCTACACAGACCAACTGCTGACTTCATCCACACAGACCAACCACTAATGTTAGCTACACAGACCAACTGCTGACTTCATCCACACAGACCAACCACTAATGTTAGCTACACAGACCAACTGCTAACTTTATCCACACAGACCAACTGCTAATGTTAGCTACACAGACCACTCGCTAATGTTAACTACACAGACCAACTGCTAATGTTAGCTACACAGACCACTCGCTAATGTTAACTACACAGACCAACCACTAATGTTAGCTACACAGACCAACTGCTAACTTTATCCACACAGACCAATTGCTAATGTTAGCTACACAGACCAACCACTAATGTTAGCCACACAGACCAACTGCTAACTTTATCCACACTGACCAATTGCTAATGTTAGCTACACAGACCACTCGCTAATGTTAGCTACACAGACCAACTGCTAACATATTTTACAGAGATCCAGTTAGCTAGTTAACCTGTCCATACTGCTGCTACTGATATTTTTTTGGACTGTAGGCTCAGTGGTAATAATGGTGACCGGGTTGATGTGTTGGTAAAAACAGAAGCCCCATGATGACATTTTCCAACATTTTTGGTTGGTGAAACATCCAGGAAACAGCAAAGTAATGAGGAGAAAAAGGAAACCGAGGTAGAGGACAGAGTCTCTGCAGATACATCCACCACACATTTCTTAAAGGTCATGAATCTTGAAAGGGATTATGTTTATATGAGTCCATATATTTTAGGAAATTGTTTTCTATTATGCCTTTAAAGTGCCGGTGGAAGAGACAGAGAGGGAAAGAGGAGGTGAAACCTTCTTCTGAGTGGAGGAGATTTGTGTCTTCTCATCTTGGCAGGAAAAGTTTTCACTGTTTCGGTGTAAGTGGCTGACTGCTAGCTGCAATATTCACTTCACCAGGGGAAATTAGGCCTTCACACCCCGCCCCGGGTCCCATAAGAAGAGGAAGGATATGGGGCAAATATATACACCGGAGTTGAATGGACTGTGCTCTTATTTATTTATGAGAGGAAGGCCGGAGAGGAACAACAATGCAAATCCCGACGAGGAAATACAGCTCCCTTGTGTTTGAAGTGGGCTCGTTGTCAACCGAGCAGCTGCTGACATCATGTGAATAGACAGTGCCCAGACCGCAGTTTGACGGGGGCTGAGAGGCGGCGAGCAGGAGGGCAAAGAGCTGAGACACGCCACTGTTATGGTGCTCTCACACTGTGTAACACTCAGCACTGCAGGGTGAAAGGATATGGACGAGGCAGTCCGGGTCTGTTCACAGGCAGGCGAGAGCAGATGAAGCAACTCTGATGACTTTGGTAAGATTGTTGTTAACTTTTGCTTCATGTTTTGTTTGACCTCAACAGCTGTAACAGCTGTGAGTCGTGTTTTGTACCGCAGGTTAAACGGTTTCTTTTCATTTAAGGGAGCTGGAGGCTTTTTGGGACTTTATTATAATCGATTAAGCCACATTTCAAGCAAAAAACTCTGGTCACAGCTTCTCAAATCTGAGGTTTAATGCTTTTATCCGTCTTAAAATGATTGTAAATCGAATGTGTTTGGGTTTTGGAAGACATCGCCCAGGACTCTAGGAAGCTGTGATCGGCACCGTCAGGGTTGCAGTTAGTAATTATTTTCATTATCAATCAGGGATGTATTGATATAAAAAACTCAAGGTACAATAGTACCACAATAAAAAGGCCACAATGTGATATTAAAAAACAAAAAAGAAAAATGATGACTTGAAGAAGTGTCCTTTATTAAATAATACATGTCTGTGTACAGCATTTTTTTTTTCTTTAATAAAATAAAATAAGTGTCCAGCCATGATCCAAGCATGTGCATGTTTGTGCAACTGCAAAACAAAAACAATGCAGCAGTGAGTAACAGTCTTATCTTTTTAAAAACTAAAGAAAAGTCCTCATCACAGTCTCGTACGGTATTGAGCCATTTTATATTGTGATATTATTTGTAAAGCTACACAAACCAGCTGCTAACGTTAGCTGCACAGACCAACCAGCTTCGATCGGGTATCACAAAGAAAACCTTTAGATCAGGATGCACAGTGAAATTCTGGGCCTAAACCTCAAATGTTCTGTTTTACTCACAAATATATTCAGTTTACTGTCAGAGAGGAGTAAAGAAAACAAAAAATATTTTGATTTAAAAAGGTGAAATCATAATTTTGTCTTTTTTCTTAAAAACTACTCAAACCATTATTTTTTAACTTTATTTTTTCTGTTTTTGTTTGTCTGTTTTGTCTGTTTTCTTTTCTTGTTTTTGTGTTTTCCCCTTTCCTCTTTCCGTTTTTTCTTTGCATGGCTATGGTAAACTTTATATAGTTTGTGTTAAACAGTTTATAGGTATGAAAACCCTCGTGTTTCATACCTTTGATATGATCTACATACTCAAACCGAGTATCAAAATAGTTGGCAATTAATTTTATAATCGATTAATAATCGATTAATTGTTGCAGCTCCAGTTACATTCTTGTTTTCTGATGTTTGTCAGTCCGATCACTTCAAACTTAAAGGCGGCTCGTCGGGTTTGAAAAGGTCAATGGAAAAGTTTCGTTGCCACGAGAAACGGGGGAGAAACTCCTGCTCGCGGAGGCTTTTTGCCTCGTCAATAAATGCAGCAGTTGACAGACTTGAAATTGGTCGTGTAGACGGCGCTAATGGATGTCAAAATCAGCAACGAAGCCAGTCTTTGTGTGGGTTATTGCAGATAATGTGAGTTTATTACACACAAATCAGGCTTAAAAGGCTCCAGCGGGATGGTAGTGAGCCTGCCTCTCTAATGGGCCCAGTGTAAGTGGCTGCGCTGACTCATATTCCCCCAGTGATCTCAAAGGCTTTTGTTCCTAATATCTCTGTGCCAAAACCTCTCCTGTTACATGTCACCTCGCCCAGTGTGGCCGACATTCATGTTCAGACCTGTCGTGAAGGAACCCCGCGTACAGTACGTACGTTTGTTCTGCGTCTGCTTCCATTCACACCCAGGTTGTGGTTCCCTTTTTTGTTCATATCCGACACCGCGGCTCCTTTTTCTCTCTGACAACAGAGGAATTACCAGAATCTGAATCAGGATGTGTTTACTGGAATAACTTCAGTGGAGCGAATCCCGACGTTGGAGACGATCCACGCAGACGGAGCGCAGCAGGAAGGAGGAGGGAGGCCAATCAGAGTTCAGCTCATGAGCTGAGCTGCAGCGATTTCCCTCCGAGGATTGACTTGTTATTGTCTCGAGTGAAAATACACACCTGTGACATTTGTCTAGCGGTGGCGTGTTTGCAGCTGCAGCTGTGTCGAGTTTCCCCGTGTAGACACACACACACACACCGTGGCCTTTCACATAAAGACGGCCTTTTTATTTAACCAGGGCGTGCACTTTAAAAGAGAGCTATAAGTCATAATTTCTGGAATGTGGTCATGAGATGCTGAGAGATTTTACTGAGGAAACTGTAAATGATGCAAGTGTGGCATCATGTCTGTGTAACAGGTCAGAAATATTACACACAATATAACTTTAAGAGGATGAACAGTAACAGAATAAATAGTTTGAAATCTTTAAAGAAACATGAGCTGCGTTTATATTAGAGCTGCACGATTAATCACAATATTATTGAAATTGCAAATACAGACAAATGCAACATCCAAAATCACCAAACCAGAACTAGATTGCAATTTTTGGGAAAAGGAAAAATGTGAGAAGAACAGCATCATAATAAAGGACTGTACCGCTGCAGAGAAAATCAGAAAAATCTTGTTCTCCAGATTTTTTAAAAGTATCGCATATCAGAATTTAATGGCAATAGGTCTTTTTTTTACCATATGGTGCAGCCCTAGTTTAATATTACACAAATAATCAGATTAAAAGTGCCTCACGTAAACACCTCTGTTGGAAGAGACTGACCCGATCCAGCTGGATTGGAAGGAGTTTACAATCTGATTGAGAGGCGTGGTGGAATCGTTTAATAATCCGATCAATAAGCAATTAATAAAAGCTTATTCTGAGAGTTTGTCTGCGCCACAAGTTTCTGAGAGGGACATAAACATGGCGGCAGTGAAAACAGAACTGATTCGTAGCAGATAAAAGATTTAAAGACGCCACTGTAGCACCGGGCCTCGTGCAAGAACCACGCGAACGAGCAGATTTGTTCTTAAGTGGTTCTGACGACTGATTTAGGAAAACTTGTCAGATTCACTATTTTTTTTTTTTTTGTATTTTGAATTTTCTTTCAGATACGAACACAGTTTACGAGGTCCAGACCCGTCGTAGAGTCGTGAGCAGTCAGTCTGCTGGTATCTAAACTGAAGTTTTTTCGATTATGACTGTATATTTAATTCGTTTGAAGACATTTTGAGTTTGAAAAATAAATTACACCTCATAATTATGTCGCCATTATGTTTGATTACATTTCAAATTATAATATAAATGTAAACTGACACGTAAAACTTATCAGCGTTACCGTCATCCTCACTTATTCTGTCCTCTGTCTCAGAGATGGAAACTCCTCCATGACCCCCTCCTCCTCCTCCTCCTCCTTGCAGTCATCTTTCACCCATTTTCACATTGAGACATGTCCTCTTTATTTCAGCAACAGTCCGACTCTCGGGTAACACGGCATTAACTCGGTTTTTCTGTTTCTTTGATTTAGCAGGTCTTTTAATTTCACCGCTGACGCTGTTAAAAAGACGGGAAAGCAGGACGTCAACCTTGTAAAGTTCTTCTTTTTACTCTTTGATGCCATTTTTATGAATGAACACTTCCTGACACGTGGAACAGGAAGCGCAGCCTTATATGGTATTATTGGGGCGTTAATTGTGCTAATTTACAAGTCTCATGCACGTGCAGTCAAATACACACAGGCGGATTATTTACCCAGTTATCTGAAGTTGCGAGCGTTTTCTGAATCTGACGCGGCGTGTTCGTACGAAAAAAAAAGTAAGAGAACCACCGCTTCTTCCTCTTCTGTTATATTTCTGGTAGATTCGATGCTTCACAGCCGGTGGATCCAGTTTGCTGAAGTCAAAAGATTTATATTCTGATTAATGTTTTATTTTAGCAAATTTTGTGCATTTTCCTTAATCGATCTAGTTAAAAAAAACATTAGCAAGCGATTTATCATTAATAATTAATAAGATACAAAACATAGGTATTGCCCAAGCCTAGTGTCGACGAAGCAATGAATCAAAATAAAGAATTAATAGATCAATTTAAAAGAAAGTCATTGTTCAGTGCAGCCCCATCATTATTCTTTTATTCCACTCAGTGAACAGGAGCAGCAGTTAGTTCAGTCACACAGAAGGTCATCAGTGTCGCTTACAGATCGCCTGTTTCCAGCTCATTTTGCATGTTCATTTGCATTATACAAATCGCAGCAGGTGAACAGCAACAACAACAACAACAACCTGCGCTGCTTCAGTCAGTCAGTCAGCCGGCGAGACGAAAACAAGTTCATCATCGCAGTGAGCTGTGTGGATATCAGGCATAAAGTGATTTTTTTTTTTAAAAGGCAGCGCCATTAAACCGCTTCTGCCACAGCTGAGACCTGCAGTCAGGCAGAGAAGAGCGTAAACACGTGCTGAAGAGCATCACCACCACCACCACCATCATCATCACCATCCCTCCATGGAAACCTGTTAATGATCTCATGGCAGGATTTGATCCACATGCGCAGGCAAGCCGACTAATTAAACAAACAAACGGCAATTAGACGGAGCTCCCATAAGCCACAGAACAACTGGGCCAACGGAGTAGAAAAAGACAAACACAACACGGCACACAAAGCAGCTCTAGATACACAGTCTGTGCTCGCTGTTTGTTTTCAGAGATGGATGAAAGTCCGCGTAGAAAATGCATCGATTGGTAATAAGGCTGAATAATTATTTTTTTTAGATTGATTGTGGTTAGAGTGCAGTTTTCATACAGCAGGAGCTGCAGTTAAAGGGTTTACTGGAAGGCAGATTTTGTTGCCTTTGGACAGAGTGATGTTTCCAGTCTTTCTGCTAAGCTAGGTGCACAGTTAGCATACAGGCAGCCGTACAAGAATTATCTGTAATATACAGAGACTGTAAAAAGCTTTATAACTGCATGTGTCACTCATTGAGGTGAACGTTGTATAAGCTTTGCATAAATCAAAGATTCCAGGATGCTTAACCTCCTAAAACTTAACAGATTTCTTCCTGTTTCATTCCGGATTATTTTGCTCTTTGTCACTTTTGTTTGTTGAGTCAATTTGACATTTGTTTGTAACACTGACAAGTTAATCAAACTGTTCACCCGACCATCAAAAGACTTCATTTGCATTGCCACTGTCTATTAAACAGATGCCCGTGTGCATGAGAATTAACGCGCTAATATCCAGTTCTGACTGTAACAGCAATATTCAAATATCATCAGTTTGTTAAAAAGTGGTTGCCAATGGCAACATGGCAACCGTTACCACTGAGCCCTGAATATTCAGGGAACAAAAGGTGTGAAACAAAGAAAAGCAGCAAATCTGAGAAGCTCAAACCAACCAGTTATTGACAGTTTTGCTTTAAAAACTTATCAGAAGTGATCAGAATGTTTGCTGTGGTTTTTCTTATTATTTTGTAGATGATTTTTCTGTCAGTAGACTAATTGATTAATCAATTCTCTTTTCTTTTGATTCGCCAACTATGCAACAAAACAAACGTTTTAGTACTAGACCTTCATCAGGCAAACAGTTTTTTGTTCATGAGAAGCCATCTTAAATAGGGAGGGGTCGTTTCTCCACAACCAATCCCATCCCCGCGTGCAAACTTGTTGTTCTTCTCTCTCCAGCGCACCTTGTCTTGTTTTAATAGATGTGTGAAGGGTTTTCCTGTGATATATATTTAAAGGAGAAATCAGTAATATATTTATTGTAATAAATCATAAAAGGACCATGATATGTCATCAGAGATTAAGGAAACAGCGCTTCATCCGTGGTTTCCTCCTTTGAAATTTCTATTTCAGGCAGGAATAACTGTTTTTGTTTGCTTGTGTCATGTTAATTAGAGTTCAAATTAAAGCCGAATCCTTGCAGAATGAGTAAGTTTCTGTTTATGAGTTGTAATAAACCATTAATAATCTTGTAAAAGTAGGTAAATGTTATTAACTGTTAAATTGAGCAAAATGTTAATGGAGTTTGGCAGCAGCGAGACAGGCAGTCACTGAACTCCAACTCCAGAGTGTGTATTTTCAGAGCAGTGGGCTTTTGTTTTCAGGATAACAGGTTGAACTTTACTTTGACAGACAGTTTACACTTATAAACAGCTGATCAACTTGCAGTGGTGGACTCATCGCTTATTAGTGTTGAATTATAATGCCGTGCTCGTCTTGCACTCCTGCAGTGTTCCTGCAGCCTGCCTGAGTTTCCCCAAGTCTGGCGGAGAAAAACAACTTGCTTCAACTATAGATTATATATTAAATATGATTTCAAACTATTTAATATACAGTCTTTGGCTAAGCGAGTAGTAATGTCACTCTTGTAATATCTGAATGATGCTAAAATTGTTTGAAAAAAGAGATTTTTTTCGACCAAATGTTAAAAAAAAAAATGCAAACAAGATGGTAAATGAATTGTGCTTTATGTAGCGTTACATCAGCCACTCAAATACACAGATATAGGGGGCAATTTGGGGTTCAGTATCTGGCCTAAGAACATTTCGACATGTGGACTGAAGGAGCTTCGGATTGAACCACCAACCTTTTGATTACTGGTTGATTCCACCGGGCACAGCAGGTCTGCTCCACGGTTTTAATCCGTCCTCCGCGTGTCTGCAGCCCCCATCAGCAGCATTTCAGCAGGGAAGTGTTTTGCCTGCCTGATTATGTTGACTTGCTCCAATTTTGTTGATTTGGTCCTCTTTCCCTGCTCTTTATGCTTCTACCATGGACACTATGTAGTTAAATAATATCTTTTCTTTCTGTCTTTATGATCAAGAGTCTGCACGGGGGGGTTTTATTTTGAAATTTTCTCTACTTTTTCTGCGTCTGACTTCCTGCCCACTCGATCTGCTCTGTGCAGATTCACGCGGCATCTGTCAAAAATAGACTCAGGTGCATATTTGAAGCGTAGAGACACGATCAGCTGCCGTGGTTCGGGCGTAGCGATGCGCAGCCGTGCCTGGTGGAATTTAGCTGTTAGTGGACGACCTGCTTTACGTCTTGAGCCGCGGCCGCACCCACTGAATTTGTAGTTACGGGTGATATATCTTGTTTTATGCAAACACAGGCCTGGATCAGAGAAAAATCACAATTAGATATTTTAGTAGTCAGTGAAAGGCTGAGTAGTTTGAACTTCAGGTTGTGTGAGAAGGTAGTACTGTAGGAGTAATTATGAACCTGAGAGACACCGGCCTCCCACGGTGATATGGCTCATTAATGCCTGCCTATCTGGATGCCAATCTATCAGAGGATCACACCACCATCTGCAGTCGGGAGCGCAGACAGAGTGGCTCTTGTGTTTGGTGGAGGCTCTCGGGGAAATGCCAGCATCCCTGTACACGCACTGACATTTCCTGCGGTAGCGCTCTTACCTACAGGGGCTTAAAGACTGCCCTTTACTGCGCAATTTCACGTTCCCAAACAGCGCCGCCTACGTCTGCGTGGCTCGTGACCTCTGCGGGAATGACCCTGGGTGCTTCCTTTCTGGCACGGAGCTCACATACTGTACATGTGAGAGAGAGAGAGAGAAAAAAAACAATTGTGGGACCTTTTTGAATGATCCTAAAAGAATGTGTGAGAGAGAGAGAGTTTGGGAACAGAGAGGCCCGGGTCAGCGTGTCGTGGGCCGCGTCTTGCCAGCTCCTTTTTAATTCCTCCCTCATTCTTCCACTTGTTTCCCTTCGAGACTCCAGCCCCCTCCACGTTTCTTAAAGATTCATCGCTGAGCTGCTCAGCTGTTCGGAGTGTTGCATGCTTTATTAGAGGGTATGTCTGTCGCTGTAACGTGGTTAGTTATGCTGCCTGTGCTCCGTGCCGGCCTGTGGGGGGATCTGCAGGGAGAGGAGCAGCTGTGACGACATTTACAGTCTGACACAGGTTTCCTTCTCCTTTTCTTTGCCTCTACTTCCTGCTGCTTCTTTCTCATCTTTTCTTTTCTAGAGCAGTCTTATTCTGTGTCCTCTGTGTGCGTCTCTCTGGGGGTTTCCCAGCTGTATAGTGTTTTAGAGGTTGGCAGGATCCATGACCTAGTTAAACATGGACTGAGAACAGGAAACAGAAGAGGAATGGATGGCTAATGGGAGCTCTACTTACTTTTTTCACTGGGGCACTCTCTGGCCCCTCCTCTGCTCGTGCGCTGAATGGTTTTAAGCTCTTTCACTCGCATTTTCCTTATTGATCAGTGCTCTTCCCAGATCCCCCTCTGCTTTTTTTTTTCTGTATCCTTACTGTGTAAGTACCAGGGCTGGGCAGTGTGTCAATATTATATGGATATCATGATATGAGACTGGATATTGTCTTAAAGATTCTTGATATTGTGCTGTGTCATAAGTGTTGTTGTTTCCTGGTTTAAAGGCTGCATTACAGTAAAGTGATGTCATTTTCTGAACTGTTTGAGCTGTTCTCTTTAGCCTTTATGCACTTAGTAATTATATGCACATTGCTCATGAATATTGAGCAAAAAATGCACCGTGTTGAAGTTTTTTGAAAGCACCTACAATATAGTTGCTAAGAGTGTTTAATAAATGACTAATCATTACTCGGTCCCTCCTGGACTTTGCTGGCTTTTTTGGGATTGTTGTGGCCTGATGTCTGATTTCACAGCAACTTTTCTAAAAAATTGTGATGCATGTTTCAGTGTTTTAGGCATATTTTTAAAATGAAATTGCAGGAACAAGTGAAAATTGCACAAAAAAGTTGCATTTTTTGAAATAATTCATTAAAAATCAAATGCCAGGTTGCCTTTTCCAGAGAGAATAACACCACTCTCTGTTCTGAGTGCTCTGAGTAACCTCACCAAAAGGCTCAGGATTACAAAGATTCTAACTAAATATGCAAAATAAATCTTTTTGGAGCTTCAAACTCAGTCAAAACGGCACAAAATAAAAATATAAATGTGCACAGAGTATCGATAAATCTCAATAACAATGGCAACTTGCGGAAAGCTCCGATCAAATTTATGGATAAGTTGCAGTGATTGGACAAAATTGCAAGGTCTTGCAGAAAAATGGGGGTCGGTTGAGTTTGCATTAATTGATGCAATTGCAACTTTTTGCAACCTTTTTGTTTCATTATTTTGTTTGTTTAAAGTGTTCGTGTAACATATCGATGAATATTGATAACTCAACCGAGGATGACGTCCTCACATGTTTGGTTTTGCCCACAACTCAACTGAAATCAGAGAATTTGGACAATTTTTCCTAAACGCAAACTCAGAACAATAAATCAATTAATAGACTAATTTAATAGTTGACTAAGTGTTGCAGCTGTAAATGAATGTTAATCAAATTAATGATTAATCAGTTCTTAACGTGTTCAACTATCAGTTCAGGTAAATGCACAAAATTTTGTTGCAATATTTATAGAAACATTTGGTTAAAAATGTCATGATATTCGATTTTCTCCATGTCATCCAGCCATTCTCTATTTACTGTTGAGGAGTTCAGTCTCCAACAATGCATCATATTCTATAAGATCAGCACTATTTGAGAATTTACGGTACGTTATTTTAGAGGAAATGTGTATTTGTATATTGCAGAACAGCCTATAAATATTGGGATGTTATTTATAAGCCATATGGCCCAGCCCTCGTCAGTACCTTTACCTTTACCCCTGAGAAATGGACTCCAGCAGAGGGCTGAGACTACACGATGAGAGATTTTGAGCTTCTTTTTGTTGTTCCTGATGTAATTAGGACAAGTAATTAGCACAGATGTCAGTAGTGCCATTAATCGCTGTGCAGAAATAGTAATGGAAATTATCAACACCTTCATTCGTCTTTGTATTAAATCTCTTGCAGCCGTCGGCTCTTCAGGTTGTGGAAGTGCTTCTGAAGTGGCTCCTTTGTGCCCACTCTCACTCTGCAGTGGTCATCCTCAGCTGCCTCTTAAATAGCTCGACGCCGTGATATTTTCTTTTGGTCTCTGGCCAGCGTTCCTGTGCATCACGTTGATTCTGCTGCTGTAGAAATTCACAGGATGCTGTGGTGCGTCCTCCCACGGGTCAGCGGGGTGATTTATGTGCTTCTTGCAACACCTCCGCAGCCGTCTGACTCCCCTTCCCCTCCTCTACCCCCGCCCCTCCTCTTTCTTGGCAGGTGTAATGAGAGCGCTGGTCATGGACAGATGATGGACGTGGAGACGTCGTACTCAGACTTCATCAACTGTGATCGCACAGGCCGCAGGAACGCAGTGCCCGACATCACAGGGGAGGGGGAGGCAGTGGCCAGCACCAGTGAACTCACCAAAGACCTGGCGGAGATGGATCTGAAGGCTGCGGGTCAGTGAATCTCAATACACGCAGAACACAGAGAGAAAACTGAGGAAATACGCATACATTCATGCGTATATACACACTGAAGACCAGGGGCTGGTTTGTCGTGTGAGGCCAGTCTTAATGTTGCTGTCAGATTAGTCTAATGCAACTTAATCCAGGAGTTTTGGACTGATTCAGACCTCCTGACAATCGGAGGAGAAATCAGGTTTTGGACTTTGGTCGGTACAGATGTTCGGCCCAGATGATCTGGTAATATGAGAGTTTTACAGATCCTTTCTTAAACCTCCCTAACTGCCTGCAGACTCATCGGGGCCTCCCTGATTATTGTCAAACATATTTGATGTTTCAGAGTAGTGTTTTAAAAAAAATATCGATTTATCTTTACATCTAAATTCTGAATATTTGAAATGCTTTCAGTACTCATTTTCTGCAGTATCGGCACGCCGGCTACATAATACTCTGTTTAACTAAATAAAATTTTGTAACTAATCGCTAAAGTAACGTTAACCTGCCAAATCAAGTCAAATTCAACATGTTGCATTCATCAAATTCAGAATGTTTGAACATTGAATATCTTGACTTTGTACTGTATTCAAGGTCAAATTATTTTTCTGCAGGTCATTAGATTTTGTTTTTATTTATGTTTTGCACGACGTCCCAACTTGTTTGGATTTGTGGTTGTAAATCATCTAATATGCAAACATTTTGCACAAAATTGTCCCCTTTCTTTACAAATGAGTCTTAATGCAAAAAAAAAGTTGAAATCAAAGACACCTGCACTAAACCTACACACAGTTAAAGGGGTAGTTCACCCAAAAATTAAAATTCCTGACGTGCCAAGTTGACTAAAAAAAATGTTATTTACAACATGTTTTTAGCCTGAATGTTCACGTGCACACTGTCTGAACCGGACGAGCAGTATGGAGACATTTTATGTTTTTATTATGTTGTTTTTTTTACGTTTGAAAACTGGTCACGATTCTCTTCCATTGTTTTAGAGATTCTGCAACAACTGTTTTCCTCTGAGTCTGTCCTCTGACTCTCCAGCAGTGTTTTGCAGGCGACCCTCAGTTGACACAAGGGTAAAGAAATAACTACATTTTCATTTTTGGGTGAACTATCCCTTTAAGGTAAAAATGATTATGGTTAGTGTCTTCAGAGAGTTGGTGGTAACAGGAGCAGGGGTGTCACACCCAGACAGTCTATTGATCAGAGCCAGGCGAAGCAATAGCACATCACAGCACATCACATGTGCACAGATGGCAGAGACAATATAATATCTGATGTTCACCATGAAGGAATAAAACTGGAAAACAAGACGAAACCTTCTGCTGTGGCGTTTGTTACGAACCGTGCGGGAGGGAAAACGGCTCTCCACGCGCCAAAGACGCGTGACACAAACAAAAGCCCGCCAAATACCAATCAGACTGACAAAACAATCAATACAGAGTGAGTCACAGAAAAACGAGAGACGTCCCGCAGATAGAAACAAGTGATTGAGCAGGGGGAGGTAATAGATAATATTTATAATCAGATTCAGTTCTCCTCCAAATCAAACATATTAAGATACGAGTGGAAACTGTTGTTCTTGCAGCTTCATTTCTAAAATGATTTAATTCAGATGTTTTTGTTTTACCTGATTAAAAAGCATTTCCCAACATGCAACTCTCAGCAATCAAGTTGAGTTTCATCCAGTTTGTCTAAGATGACGTTTTACTCATAAAGGTTAATAGGAAACACCGTCACTGAGTCCATGTTTGTGAGGCTGGCTCATGGACCCGATTGGACCCGAACATCCAAACACAAACAGGTGTTTCTCCTCAGCGTTTGATCTCAGTGAGGTTTGATTGTTGTGCTTTGTTGCCTCGGTGTTAAATGAGTCGTAACAGCAGCACAATGACGGATCGTCTTTGCTTCCTCTGCTCTCAGCGGAGCGTCAGGTTTGTTAGGAGGAACCTGTGTGAATGTGACGCAAATGTCCACAGTCTCACCATTGTGTGTTTCATGGTTGTCGCCGACTTCCTTCTCAGTCAAAGACAAGTTTCAAGACATGATAACCGCTGTGACTGCTATAAATCAAACTCGGCTCTAACTAACGCTGCTCTGGTGGGAAGCTTCAGATTTGGAAACAATCTCATATCATGTTTGACACCGAGTTGCAACAGGAAGTTGTAGTTCCTTCCTCAGGATTCTCATTATTTATGGGAGATTTATTGCTGCTGTTTTGAATGAGCTTGATAATAAACACAATGAGCCTCATGCAGCAACATTCCTCCTAAATTGTCTCTTATAACTTGTCTTAATTATAAGAAAGTTCATCTGCAAACGTTCTTAACCAGCCGAATCTGCTCTGGAGGGGCATGTTCAAATGTTTGTTATTCTTATTAATGATAATAACTTTATTTATACAGCACAATTCGTGCATATAATGCAAGACAAAGTGCTGAACATAAAAGTAAAAACAAGGATAAAATAAAATGGAAGTTGAAGCTGTCGGGCGAGACGAGATAAATCAGATAAAAACACTTCAGGAGAAAGCAGAGCAGTCAAGCAAAGATGTGTCTTAAGATTACGTTTGAAAGTTTCAGCAGATTTAGAGCCCCCGAGACGCTCAGGCAGACTGTTCCACAGTTTTAGGGCGTAATTAGCAAAGGCCACGTCTCCGCACCTTTTATTTCCGACCTCTGGAACAATCAAGAGCGTATTTGCTAACCCCCCCTCTGGAGACTCCCGCCTTTCATTTAGTTCCTCACGGCATCAAATTCTCCCGTATTTCTCCCTATTTTCACACCTTTTTTAACCAGTTTCTGTCACTGTACTGTGTGCTGAAACCCCACAACTCTTTAAAGGACCAGACAGCAACACAGAGACACCAAACCAGACTTTCTAAGGAGATTTCGTGTTTCTTCAGGAAGATGTTCAAGGACAAGGGTGTGCAGTTTTTAAAAAATCTGCTCCGTCATTTTTCTTTTAGCGGCAGAGGGGGAAAAAAATTAATGAATGAAAGAAAACTGATGAATATTAATTGATGAGATTTATGCAAGGTCACGCTGGAGGGGCGAAGTATTCTGGATTCTTTCCTTAGAATTTAAACTAAAATGAAGAGTATTTAACATAAACCATTTCCAGAAACAGATTGTTTGAAATTCGCAGGCACAGACAGACCAGACGGGGCTGCGACACACACACAGGTAACCAGTGTAAGGATCTTCAGACAGGAGTGATGAGGGCTCTCTGTCTGGTTTTTGTCAGAACATGTGCTGCTGCGTTCTGCACAAGCTGTAACTGACCACTGGCCTTCTGAGACACACCAGACAGAAGAGCGTTACAATAGTCCAGTCGGCTGAAGATAAAAGCGTGTATCAACTTCTCTCTGTCTGCCTCAGAGAGAAACAATCTGACCTTGACAGTATTCTTCAGATGATAGAATGACTCCCGACTCACATTCCTGCTGTGAAAGTTAAAATCGGGATCAGCGACAGCACTGAGGTTCTTGACCCGTTCCTTTGGTGTTTGTTGCGAATAATTTTAGGTGGTCCGACAGTTTTTCTCCTTCAGCTTTTGCTCCGATAACAAGAATCTCAGATTTATCTTCGTTAAATGTAGAAAGTTCTGATTCATCTACTGACTGATGTCAGACATACATGCAATCAAGTCGCTGACAGAACCTTAGTTTACAGAAATATATAAGTGGTAAAATATATAGACTGAAGAGAACTGACCCTTTGCTAAGCCCCGCCTCCTAACAGAAACAGTCCAATCATAGCTTAGCAACCATAAGTTGGGCACCGCAGGTCTGTCAGGCGTTGCATTTCTCTATGAGACGTGAAACACAAGAGCACACGTGTGGTGAATGGATTAAACTCTGTCTTCATCTGCTCTAACATAAGCTGTGAATGTTAGCATGTCCAGCTAACTAATACTAGCTTACTAGCTGCAGTAACTTTACCTCCAGACAAACTTGTTAGATTCCACTGCATCTGCATTTGTTCTGTGGGGGTTTGAGGAGGAGGATGTGGGCTGATGCAGAACCAATGTAGGCCGACGATTATGCAACTAGCTTTGACTCGCTGTCTCAGGTCTAAGCCAGGTTTGCTTAGCTCTTATCCCGGCTGTCTTCTGCAATCGTGATCCGGCTGGTCTGACTGGGTGACCCGTCTCAGGGTCCACTACACTGATCAAGTCCCTGCGCTTCCTTTTCCCACATTAATGAGTGTATTTCTGTCATCTATCATGTAGATATACCTGCTGTATTTCACCATCCGACCAATGTTTGCTGAGATGTAAGCTAGCTTTAGCCTCAGTCTGTTAGCATTAACGTTATATCATGTACGCAGCTGCGAGGTAACTTTACATGTTTGATACACTTTTGCAGGGTTCTCGTTTTAAAACGTGTCAGATGGAAACATTAAAACATTTATTGGACACTTCTCACTTCTGACTCAAGGAGTTAGTAGCTCACATCATCCAGCTGCACTTATGAAATCTGCTTGTGAGTCATTATTTTAGGCGACAAAATCCACCGTCGTCAGCTAGAAATGAGGATCTGCTTTTGTTCACGTCTCTAAGGAATCACAGACCTCATGTTTCAACAGTTACTCCTAATTTTGATGTTAAATCACCGTAAACTGCATAAATGCAGGATGAGAATGGAAAGTTTGGCAGGCGTAGCAACAGTAACTAAGGAGGGCGGTATTTAGAGGAAATTAGAAAAACTACACACACAGAAGTCGCTTGAGTGACGTCAGGACTTTCTCCTTTCGTGCCGGGATGTAATGACACAGGCAGCAGGTCTGGCTCGTTGTTTCTCTTCACGGCTGATAAAAGCACCCGGAGTTGCTGGATAAAAACACTTCAGGTAAGATAACGTCACACGGGTCAGCGATGTTGGTGTTGGTGACGTATGTTCTGCGAGACGAGAGACAAAACTAGACTAAACCTGCCACCAATTGGAACTTTCTTGTCTCGTAAAATCATCTTTTATATTCACAAACAACCAATAAGAAAACACTGGTGAATCTCAGGAATCAGTGGGTACTAACAGAATATGAACAGATCATAGATATGAACAAAAATAAGAGAAAATTTGTTTGTAAATGGTTTCTTGCATGAGGCGCAGTGTTTCACAGATTTTAAGCGTATTGTTTCCTGTGTTTTCCTCCAGAAGGAGACCCGGGGGCCTCTCCAGCCCCTGAGGCGGAGGGCTCCACCAGCCAAGACGCCCAGGGAGGCGGAGGCCCGTCCTAAACTCATCCAGAGACCGAAGGAGGGCCCGAGCCGAGGAGTGACAAGCGAGAGTGGAGAGACATGGAGAAAGGAAGGAGGGAGTGTTTATTGGTTGTCCCAAGCGGACACGAGGACACCTTCGCTCACTGCCGGCCTGTTTGGAGCTTCAGCGGCCCAAATGTTCGCCTTTTTTCATCGGATCCGATTGTAACACGGGGAGCGGAGCAGAGTAGAACTGACATCTGAGATGCTGCTTCATCCTCTGTTAGTCATTTATATTCCTGACGAGACGTGAAAGCACAGAAACTTTGAGTTTATTGTCTGCGGAGATGGACTGAGCTGAACAGAATCCATTTATAACACTCGTTCCAGCCTAATACGGAGCTGCGTCATGGAGGGCGTATTCATAACCATCTGTTTGTCATTTTCTTTCTATGTATGCGTGTGTGTTTGTGACCCTCTTGTTCAATCTCATCGTCAAGTCTTTTCTTTTTTTTAGTAACAGACATAGTCACCATTATACTGTCGTGTACGGACTTCATATTTATTGCTAAATGTTCAGTGATAACTTTGTGATAGCAATTTTCTTTGTGTAATAAAATACTTATGAATTACTGTAACATTTGTGTTTTATGTTTTTGAGCACGATCGTCTTTTCCGCATGTTTCGAACACGGCAGGTGAGCTGGAGGAGCTGCAGAGGTGCAGAGTCCCAGCCAACCAGGATTAATGAGTTGAGTGCTGAGTCCTTCCAGAGCCATAAATATTATTAAACGCAGCTTTTGTGTACATTAGCGCGGCCACAGGAAGCCAGTGCTTACATTTCCACCTAGCGCGGCCCCAGTGTTCCCATTAATCTCTTTATACAATAAAGAAACAGAGGGTGACAGAGCAGCTTTACTGTAAAGCTCTGATTTTTAAAGCTGTCTCTCTTAGCGTCCTCTTTAAAGGAACCGTTCATTCTAAAATCAAACATTCATATTTTCCTCTTACCTGCTGTTTATCCATCTAGAACTGGAGTCTTCAGTGTTTTTCAGCCCGTTGCCTCCTCAGCTGAGAGAGAGACGATGCAGGAACTCCCTGATACATGTGTGGCTCTGAATATTTTTGGGACTTGGGAGTATAACGCTGCATTAGCTTCATCCTCTGCACTTTGGCTGTGATGGAAGGTTTGTTGGAGTCTT
>JAJHUR010137104.1:0-38164 GCA_027495735.1 Lutjanus campechanus | reverse complement strand
TTTTTGCTGGGTGGTTAATAACAGGTTTCTGTGCTGAAACAGAACACAGTTATTATTGCTTTACACAGACTTTTTCACTGCACCGACCGGGCAAGTGGGTCAGAAATCTACTTGCCCAGCAGAATGACCCCAATGATCACGTCAGCAGTTATCAAATAACAACAAAGTAACTAGTGGAACTAATAATTAGTGTTTTTTGAAACATGGTACACTGTGGTAATCAGTTTTGCGATTACCTGACTTGCTTCGGTGTTCATTTTTTTGTGCAATAACCAAATAGGCTCCCGGAGGAGGGCGGCCCTCTTAGCTGCCATGCAAGCAAGATGCTGTCAGCTCTTCTTATGATACTGCAGCTTGATGTGCCTTTGAAAAATGACCCCGTTTTTATCCGCCTTGCTATCAAACTTGCAGCCAACTGCACAATACGTAGTTGGAGTTTTGCTTTCATCCTCAAACGCCACTCAAGTAACTAAAGTAAATACTTCCTTGTGCTCCAGCTCATTAACTTTGTCTTTTACCTGCCGACATTTTTTCACAAGTGCCTGATCGGTACAGCACATGTGCAGCTCTGAACAGAGATGAGGAGGAATTGAGATGGCTCATTAGCCACTTCAGTCATCAGTATGTATTTTTTTTTAAATTTTCATACCAGAGGCCTGATTGGCAAGTTAGTTGCTAGATTTACTGGCCTGATGTAGTATTGTATTTGACCCAGGCACCTGGGCAGTCCTTATTGTTGAACCCTGCCCTCTTTCGTTTGAATGAGGCCTCTGTTGATGCCGTAGAAGTAGGAACACTGGGGGCTTCAGAATACAAGACATGCAGGGTTTTTCAGCAAAAACTTTGTAGCTGGTTCAGCTTTTGCTGCAGCGCAGTGTTATCATCTGGCAAATCCCTGCCAGTGAAATACATGGAAGCTCCTGATAAAATGGTTGCCACCGCCATAACTTACCAGAGCAGTAAAATCCTTCCTCGTAACATTCTAAACCACTGTGCCGTGGTTTAGCATTCGATAAACTTTTAAACTCATGGCTCTGTTACTCCGACAGGTCTTCCTGCATCATATTTCACTTTCTCACCAGTACCTGAAGCACACCTCCTCTAGCGCAGCCTGCTGTTTTCTGTCTGAACGCCCACTAAGTGTGATTCAAAGACCTGTGTCTGCCTGGACTAGAATACCGCAGGGACCTCCTGGGAGTGAAGCTCGTAGGCGAGTGTCTGGTGGCTGCAGCCTGTTCCTATTTGCCTGCTCAGCCGCAATCTGAGGAAGTAACATGGGGCAACCACCCACAAAAGCTGTACAAGTACACAGGTCAAGCGCACTTCCAGTTTGGCGGTAGGGACGTTTTTATGCTAAACACCATAACCTGGCTCTTGAGAAGTGTAATCTGACCTCTTTGTCACTACAGTGGAAGGATCCACAGCTTATGAAAGGTGGAGAAATGGCCAACTAGATATAATTAACATCACATCTACTCATAGCACCTGTTCTGGAATCAAACTCCCTGACAGACTGGACTTTATCTATCCCGATGCCAGTGTGTATTATAATAATAGATAACAGACGCATCAAATAGGAGACAAGCAAGCAAACAAAGGACAACAAAACCAAAAAAAGCAAACAATAAAATAAGTAAATAAATTGTGCTGTTGTGTGAATAACAAATAAAAACAAAGGTCAAGGCCCAACATTAAAGCACCAGTACAATTGTGTCAACTTTTGTTTTCACACAGACTTAAATGAACATAGTTTACATACTGAAAAGCACCATTACACTATGTTAGAACAGCCTAGAGATATAAGCAATAGCATGAGACCAGGTGGATAATGTCTCAAGTTTTGCACCATTAACCTTGGGTGAAGATTTTTCTTGAAGACAGATATCATAAAACAGTACACTGCAGACTCTCCGGTTCAAACCTGCTTTTAAGAATGATCTTTTTTGCAGCAGTTGAGGCAGCGAGAATCATGCATTTCACTGCATATGGTAGTGTAACATTTGGGTTATGACCACAGAGCCAAAAGGCGAGGCAAAATGGAGGAGGTTTGTCAAGCAAATTTGCTAATGTGTCAGCAACATACCGTATCCGCAGAGAGAATACACTCCTACACAATCCCAAAACATACGCATAAAGGTTCCTGTTTTACAGTGGGAACACCTGTTGCAAAGACCACAGTCAGTAAGTTTCCATTTAAATCTGCGTTCAGGAGTAAAATAAAACAAAACAACTTGATCACAATAACATTTAATGTTTAGAACAAACAGACGATGCATTTTCAAGTGTATGGAGAGAAAAGATGGACAGAGACACCGACCGGTATCAAGGTATCAAGATAATTTGGTTGCATGACAAAATTAGTGTTGTAGTTCATGCTACACACACATAAAACACAGATTATTAAATTCAGAGTAAAATACATAAATACACCTACACACAACATTGTCCATCACCTGTGACTGTTTAAGCATGAAGCATCATTGATGTAAAACAGAGTCCTCCTCCCCTCGTCCTGCAGGAGTCTTGCATGCTGCGTCGTGTCAGCTCAGAACTCGTCTGCTCGCCAAGTCTAGCACGTTGATCTGGGATGTTGTGGTAGAGTAGGTCTCTGTAAGACATGGGATCCCATTTTGTCCGGTTCATTTTCCTGACCGGACATTAGCCAGGAGCAGTCTTAAGTCCAATTTGGGTTATTTTGGTTCCAATCCCTGCTCAACTCCACTCCTCCTGAGGTGTCCGTGGCGGTGGGTTCGGCTGGTCTGACTGGGTTGTGCTGTGTGCATTGTTGATCGTCTCATGCCTGCTGCTGTTTAATCCAAACCCTACACTTCGCTAAGCGTTATCAAAGGCATCTGGACTTGCTTGGTTCTTCAAGACATTTCGCCTCTCATCCAAGGGACTTCTTGAGTTCTAACTGACTAGTGGGGAGTTCGAGGTATTTAACCTCTGTGGGGACACAGTCTTCAAGAACTGAGGCAGGTTCAGATGCCTAAGATAACCCTTAGCGAATACCATCACCTAGATGACTGAGAATCTTCACAGACAAAACCCTCTGCTTCCTTTTCCAACAGATTAAAGATTCAGATACAACAGATTGTCACAGATAAAAAAAGAAGTAGCAAACTTTGATGAAGCCGACACGTCAAAACCACAAGAAGCAGATGAATGATTTTTCTCCCGCAGTGACATCAGAAGGCAAAAACTTACCACGGCTAGGCAAATACTAACAATGTAAATATATATATGAATGTATGTATGATTAAACAAGGGATTTGTAAGCACTTGATTTACTGTGATGCACCAGAGACGTGGCTGCATCCCTCTATGACCCATAGTGTTCACAGATGCACTCCACGAGGCCTCCATTCTGTAGTTCTTCGATGTTCTGTCAGGCCCTGGATAGCAAGACGTGTCAAGTATGGTGTGGAGATCAGCCACAATGCCAACATGTTCTGGGAGAATCTTTTTTCATTTGATAGACAGTGTCCTCTGTTTGACAGTGTTGGTGTGAATTACTTAATGTTACAGTAGATCACTCTGAGTGTTTTAGTGTCAAAATGAAGGACTGCCTTCAGATTTTTCTATTATTGTTTTAAAAAAAAAATTCAGTTGATGATGGAAATTGTTCAGTTAATGTGATCCCTGCTGGCAAGCTGAAGAACAAGGTTTTTCAGGCTTAGTTAAAAGACAAGTATCAGAAGATCAGAAAAACCAAGGCTGCTGTGGTTGCGGGAGCAGAAACACTGTTGAGGGAAGGGTTCGAGGAGGTCATGAAATGGGATTTATCTGCCAAACTGTCAGTCGACACAGACAGAGGTGAGACATTGTCTTTCTCAGGCAGATCTCAGCAGAGGAGAGAAGCTGACCTGCTCCAGCGACATGTTGGATGGTGTAGGGAACGCTTTGAGGCTGAACCTGTCCTCCCTCTGTGGGGGAAGCGAAGTCAGAAATCCTCGTTTTATTTTTATTCTTCTCTCCCTGAGCCAGACCATCAGGACTCCTTGGTGTATTATAGTGCTCGCACAATGGCCACTAGCTACAAGCGAAAAGAGAAGCTGTGTTTAAAGAGTCATTCATTTTTTAAAGTTTTTGCTTGTAGTCAATTTAATCCATGGTTAGCTCCATTTCACCAGTGAGAATTAACTGACGCACAAGTAATAAAATAAAAGGGGTAGAAATAAGTTTTTTCTGTACCTGATGAATGTAAATGTTAGTTCCACGATGAGTAGGAAGTAAATGCATAGTCATTACTGTGCAAAAGAAAGTGTAGCAAAAGAAGTGATCCTCTTAATATATTTCTATGGCTGCAGTGTTTGAGTTCTGCTCATGGGTGCCTAGTTATAGTTAGAAGTGGGGGTGTGAGATTAGTACAGTTTTCATTAACAACTAAAAGTGTCATTTCTAGCAATATAGAGTCTACAGTCATGACCAGTACAGCTGCTCTTTCACTATTATGCTCAGTTTATATTGTACCATTATGTATAAAAATATAAATTTTCCATTGTTGTTAGTACTTTCAGCAGTGAGTGGCAGATCAACACACACAAAGCAGTTACCTTGTGTTTCACTAGTCATGACAAAATGTTTAAAAAATATGTTTTACCAGCTTGAACTAATCTAAACTTCTCTGTGCTCTCCAGGGGAAGTATTACACCAAACTTCCTTTAATAATGTGTCCATAAAAACACACAAACAACTATGGAAACAAAATAAAAGCTGTCATAGATTGGCAGTATTCTTGTAATTTTGGCGTCAATAATAATCCATGAAGAAACTATTTCTGTACAAACTTGCTCTATTTGCTACCAGCACTTGCTGATTGCTATTTTAGTGGGCGCAGACCGTGGGAATGGTGGATCAGATACACACCCAATTAAACACCAGTTCATAACACTTTTACTTGACCATCCATCCAGTGTGTGTACAGATGAGTGACTGCAGAATGTTTTGTTTTATTATGTGATTTTTTAAATTTATTTATGTATTTTTTAGTGCTGTCAATCGATTAAAATATTTAATCGCGATTAATCTCATGAATGTCATAGTTAACTCGCGATTAATCGCACATTAATCGCACATTTTTATCTCTTATAAATGTCCCTTGAATTATCATTTTAATACTCTTATCAACATGGAAAAGTGGATAGGCTTGCTTTGTGCAAATGTTTTTTATTGAAAACAACGTGTAGTGTTATATTTCACACTAACATTCTCACTTTGAGCCTGTCATTCACATTTTAAGCAACGGACGGATTTACCTCCATCAGCTGGCGGTAATGAAATGCGCTGAATGCATTTCAGACGCTAAAATCTCCCGAAGAATCCAATCCAAACATAAATGAATGAAAGGTTGTTTTTAAAATAAATATATAATTTTAATTTGTGATCCTTTAGCCTATTAAGCCGACTGCATCTAACACAGCGACACGCACCGTGCAGCCTTATGATGGAGACGCTGTAACGTCTGACCGCAAACAAAGTAAGTGATCCGTGACAGCTTAATATCATGACTTTAAAAGCACCGAATTAACGAATTTTGTTATGATAAAATATGAAGAATTGTAAAATATAATTTCTTTGAGGCTGTTCAGTCAGTCTAACGAAGATCAAGTGTGGCTTGTTCAGTCAATATTGTTCATTATTGATAGTGCTGAAATTATACTTTCTGCCTAAAATAATTGATACCTTGATACACTACCTACCAGCCTTAGAGTGGAGCAGCCATTCACTAATGATGTGTTGTGAAATGCACACACATTAATGTGGCGGCTGCAGAGTCGTCGTGGCCACAGCTTATAAAAACTACAAGTTCACTTGGTCACAATGAGCGTTAATCTCGCGATAAAAAAAATGACGCCGTTAAAATTGATTTGCGTTAACGCGTTAATAACGCGATATTTTTGACAGCACTAGTATTTTTATTTTGCCTGCAAATCTTTGATAATAGCAAAGCTGAATGCTCAAAAAGTAGAGATGCAAAAGCACACATTTGCTCCCCAAAGTCTAGCCCCTTGTCTAGATGGCAGACATCACATCAGCATCACACTTGCATGACAACAGCGTTCATGCTACACTGAAGTGATTATCTACAATATGTAGGCCCAGTATTATCTGCACATTTCAAAGCGACCAGTAGCAAATGAGCAGCCAAACCTTCTTCCTTTTGATATGTGTGAATATTCCTGATTTCTTTTTCCAACAACGTGATGCATTACCACTGCAGTGTGTGCGCGCAGTGGGTGTGGATGAGCAAAAGAGACAAAGGGGAAAAAAGACAGTGGCGGTGGCTGCACTCTTGATAGACAGTTGTTGGCAATCAGAGCAGAGGGATTAAAAGTTTAGCTGTGAGGTTGTCTACTGGCAGTAAATGTACAGTTTGCCCACAAAAACACTGCAGTGTCGTGTTTCCCAGCTGCTGGGTAAATTGAGGGGAACGTCGGTGGGATTAAACCAGAGCAGAGTGAGCTGCGGAGGACATTCTGCTCCGTCTAGGTTACAAAATGTGAATACAATATGTTTTCAATACCTTTTCTAAAGTCTAAATAAATGCTTCAGGTCAGACACATGGAGCTGGTGCACACAGCTGTATGGATTGAAATGAGAGCATATTTGTTGTGTGAGATGTGCAAGTGAAAAAGGCGTCTGACTCACTTGCGGTACAGACGGGGGTTAATAGTGCAGGCACAGCTCCTCCATTTCCTCCGTTGCTCAGGCGACTATACTTCTGCTCACAGATAAAGGATAGTAAGACCTTCTCTCTTCAGCTTTCATCCACGTTATTTCCATTTCTGTTTTTCACTACCTGTTAAACTCTTAATTTCTTCCTGCCTCTCATTTTCTCGGCTCTTCCTGCTTCTTTCCACTCTTTTATTCATTCCTTTATCTTTATTTCATCAGCCCATCATCTCTCAGTCGAAAACAATTAGTACACCCCCTGATATCTCATTAACTATAAATGAGTTGGTAGAGTGAAGCTGAAAATGCCACCGCTAAGCTTTATAACTCCTCGGCATACATCGGATTTCACACACACAAACACAGGCACCAATGCATTGAGCAATAAACAATCAATTTTGAAAGGCGTGTTTTTAGAAATAGGCGGCAGCAGAAATCATTTCAAGGGAGCACTAAATCTTTAAAAACGTTTCTCATTCATGTTTAATTTATTAAGAAAGTATACTAGGAGTGGAATTTCAACTTCATCTTTCAGCTTTTTTTTCACCACCACAGAGAAATGTTGATAAGTGGGACCTGCTGAGAAAAGACATTCCCACTACAGAGGAGAGTCTCACTTGGAAACCAGAGGCTTATGGGACAGAAAGAGTGGAGAGAAAAGGACCTGTCACTTCCTTCTTTCATCTCTCCTCCCTCCTCTCTTCCTGTCTGTACCTTCCTCGCTAAACTCTCCATCTGCCTGTTTCTGCTCATACAGGAAGCTCGGTATCTTTCTCTCTGAAGAGTCTTTCTCCCACCTCTTCCTCCAGTCTCCCGCTCTCTCCCTCGCTAAAGTCCCAACAGAGAGAGACAGAGCAGCTGTCATGCTTTCGTTCAGATGTGAGTTTCTTTTCCTCGGGTTTCCCTTGGAGTAGAAGCAGCATGGTACTGTATTCACTGTGAAAGGTGTGTGAGAGAGAGATTGTGTAACACAGCATTCATGTGTATATACAACAATTTGTGGTGAGACAGCAGTGAAATTCTTTTTGCTGTATGACCTTTTTTTGTGCCTGATTTCAGACAACATTCACCTGTAATTGCATTGGTCATTATAGCTCATGCTCATCTTCTGAAAGGTTATTCCTATTTGCTGCAAACTGGGGCGTATTTTCTTAGTTTTGCCGTCATTTAAAGCTCTAATAATAACATTGTGCACACCAAGTTAATTTCTGAGATCTATGAGTGCACCCAAATTGCGAGGAAGAAATTCAACAGCAGGAAAGGTCAGCAGTCAGATGATCATAAAGGTTTTAAACAATTCATCACCGACCAACTTTCTGATTCAACTGCGACCTACCAGCTGCCAGAAATTTGTATGCAGTTTCACTGTTCAATGCTTAGGGACGCACCGATGCTGATACCAGCATTGGGTATTGGTCCGATACTGTCCTCATGTACTTGTACTCATAAAACTACTCCGATACCAAACACCCGATACCACATAACGAAAAATAGCCGCTCAACACAAACAAACATCTAAAGATTCAACACGACGTAGAGTTCAACAAGTTTGCTGATGGTTACCTTCTTATTTGGTCGTGCTGTCATTATCAGTGAGAGCCTCGCTGTGCATGTAAAACTGAAACAGCCTCACAGAAGCGCACCTGTAGACTGCAGCTAGTCACTGTCCAACAAGTCCCGGTGGACGTAAACTAGTTGAATGCCTCAACTAATTAAGCCGAAGACGAAGAAAAAAACTAAACACTGATGCCATCAGTCTGTAACCTTCTTTTCTTGGTAATAAGCTGCTACAACTTCTCTTTGTGTACTCTTCTTTATTCTCCTGTTAATCTTCACCAAAACAGCCTGACAGCTCAGTACACCCAACTTCACTCTTTGGGGCTCACAGCAGGGTAAACAAAACTGTTGCACACTGGCACCACACTCATACCTGTCCCCCCCAAACAATGACAAGTAGGAACTAATTAGCTCTTAGACAAGAGGGACATGAAGAAGAAACTTAATACTACACATGTAAATATGTAATTAAAATACTAGTTATTAAAGTGCTGTAAATGATAATGAATTAATTATCACATTTAACACTATTTGTAATAGTGAAGTTAATCCTGCAAGCCTATAATAATGTTGTATAATTATTATACTGAAATATATCATGTACATGGTAAACTGCACAGCTTAATAAGGAACACAATATTAGTAAAGTAAGTTATTGCAAATAACCCAAAAATATCATGTGTGCAGTAACTATGGTTACACAGCAGCAGGAAACAGCAACAACAGTTTGTTTCATTTAGAAAGTGAGCATCTTATAAGTACTTGTTATAAGTAAACAAGCCAAGTTAGCCCTCTAAGCTGATGTGTGCTCCACTAACTCCACTAGAAACGGATCAGAAATGTGCACCAGCAGTGCCAACAGTTTTTGCTGACACTAAATATCAAACAGAAGCCATGTCACACTTTGTTGCTGTGAGTTGCAAATTCACCACTTCTTAGCAGAAGGCAAAAGATAAGATTATCTCGGAGCCTCACCGAGCATGACCTCACTTCCTCCGGGCAGCTACCTCCGTCTCATAACTACTACGCATCCTCATGTATCCGCAGCTGGAGTACACATCCGTCTGGGAATATAATCCAGGGTTTACTCAGACTCAATTTGTGTCCGGCCGCGTCCACAGCTGCTTGTACCTGCGACAGACTGCAGTTAGTCCTGAGGACCAAAATATCTGCCAGAAAGACACTGCACACAGACTGAATTTAAAAAAAAAACAACTTATAGCCCAACCTGAAGAATCTCAGTCGACTCATGTGTCTTCAAAGTGATTATTTGAATCTTAGACTTTCAGGGGGGCAGCCCTATTCAGCTGTTCTTTTCTGTAAAACACAAGATTGTTACCAACACTTCAAAGTTTCAAACGTTTACCCCCAGATCAAGTGGTTTAGGGTTAATCCGACTTATCTGTTGGTTTCTTTACAACCTGTATGAACATGTGACCGCTCGAGTTTCTTGCCTCATCGGGCTTCATTATAGCGATGATCTCAGCAGTTACATTGATTTGTTCAATGTTATCATGACTGATAACATTGGCCAAAAGTATGAAAAAAAGATCCAAGTTGGAATTAAAAGAGTACCCCACTGGTTCTGACCTACAGCACTGACTCACATTAAAGAAAAAAGATCAAAATCAATGCAGCAGAACCAGAGATACCAGAGATTCTGGTTTGTTATTCTGCTAGCAGCTAATGTGGCCTTGAGCTGCTAAAGTCAAGCAGAGATGAGGAATTGAGCTACAGAGGGTCTGGTAAACTCACTTCTTTCTAACTCCTCACCCGCAGGTATTCTTTCATTTTCAAGCTTGTAGTTTTCAGCTCCAACTGACACTGACATCATTTTATCAGTTTATCAAATTTCACTCTGCTCCCTCAGGAGCTACAAAAAACTTTCTTCACATATATAATAGTACTTCCTAAGACCTGTAAACAGACTCTGATGTTTAAAACCCTGAGCCAGAATTGTTCTTTAAATTCAGGTGTTAACGTACCCTACCTTGTCCTTGTGTGGCTTAACTCATTCACTGGCTACACATTGTGTTTACTTAAATTTCTTGCTGACTATTCCAGCACTTGTTTTGAATAGCTTTCGAGATTGATTTCCCACCTCCCAGGCTTCCATTGTGTTCCAGCATTACCTAGTTTGCAATACAGAGAACTTGCAGAGACATAGGACTTGAAATTGGTAATCCATTACATTGAACACTTTTTGTTTTTATTTGTTTGTTGCTGTTGTCACTTCGTAATACACCCGTGAGCAAAGACTTCTTTGAAAGCTCTTGTGGCAGTGACTTCAGCAGTTCTGACATCTAAGACTGAGTAGTTGACTGACAAAAAAGCGTTACGTTGACAAGCTACAGTATGTTGTCAGACAACAACAAACAGAAAACGTGTAAAGCATAAAGCGATTTTTTTTCCTCTTGCATGAACTAAGTTGCTGTTCTGTGGTTGACTGTGAAATGTCAGTTGTCAGTGTGAACTTGAAAGCACCAACAGAGCGAGGTTTCAAAACACTCTGCGCTCCCTGTTTCATGAAAATAACGTAACTTTGACAAAACCTAAAGGTGAGGAACTGTTCACTGTGATAACCACATTTATAGTTTCAGCAATTTGAGTTTTATACTTTCCTGACATGAACTGATATTAAAGGCTCCCTGGAAGGTGAGAAATCAATCAAAAAAGACTTGAAGTGTTTGGAAAACGTTCAGCAGCAATGTAATGTGGATGCTTTTCAATTAACTCAGTGGATCAGAATCCGATGAACCTGCAAAGTAAAAATCTTAACGTGGTAATGTGCAGCCAAAGGGCAGAAAGCAACACAGAGACTGGATTATTATTTATTTTTTCACAAATATAATTCTACTTCTACAAAAATTTACACATAGTGACTTTGAAGGGATAGTTTGGGTTTTTTGAATCAAAACCATCAGTGTACAACCCCAATTCCAAAAAAGTTGGGACTGTGTACAAAATGTAAATAAAAACAGAATGCAGTGATTTTCAAATCCTTTTCAACCTATATTCAGTGAAAACAGTCTAAAGACAAGCTATTTAAACTGATACACTTTATTGTTTTTTGCAAATATACACTCATTTTGAATTTGATGTTCCAAAAAAGTTAAGACAGGGGACACAAAAGACTGGAAAAGTTGTTGAATGATCAAAAAAACACCAGTCTGGACCATTCCACAGGAAAACAGGTTTATTAGTAACAGGTGACAGTGTTATGATTGGTTAGGAAAGAATGGGGTGAGGTGCACTACTTCGTAAAAAACTGTGAGGGCAAAGAGTCCAACAGTTTAAGAGCAACGCTTGGCAATGCACAATTGTAAGGAATTTAGGATTTCACTATCTACAATCCACAGTATCATTAAAAGATTCAGAGAATTTGGGAGAAATCTCTGCATGTAAGGGCCAAGGCCAAAAACCAGCATTGAATGCCCCTGAACTATAAAGCCTCAGCTGAGGGTTCAATGGTCACCAGCACTCAATGTTGGGAATACACTGTATACGGTGTATTCAGGAATACACTGAAAACCGCTGTCAGTAAACACAGTTTGTTGCTGCATCTAAAAATACAAGTTAAGACTCTATCATGCAAAGCAAAAACCATATATCAACAACATTCGGAAATGCCACTGACTTCCTGGGCTTGAGCTCATCTGAGATGGACTGATGGAGAGAAAGTGTGCTGTGGCCAAAAGAGTCCACATTTCAGAAATTATTGACGTTGTGTCCTCTGGGCTAAAGAGAAAAAAGACCATTGAGACTGTTACCAGCGCAAGTTCAAGAGGCAACATCTATGATGTTCTGGGGGCGTCTTAGTGCCCAGGGCATCATGGATAACTTGCACATCTGTGAAGACTCCGTTAAGGTACATACAGGTGTTGGAGCAACATATGCTGCCATCCAGACAGCGTCTTCTCCAGGGACGTCCCTACTTATTTCAGCAAGACAATCTGCAAAATGTTTCCAGCACCTGAAGTTGTATATCAAGCAAGAATGAGAAAGAATTTCACTTTTAAAACTTGAACAATTAGTGTCTTCAGTTCCCAAATGCTCACTGAGTGTTGCTAAAGGAAAAGGTGATGCGACACAGTGGTAAACATGCTCCTATCCTAATTTTTCTGGAATGGAAGGAATCAATTTCAGAATGAGTGTATATTTACAAAAAACAGAGCTGATCAGTTTTAACATGAAATATCTTGTCTTTGCACTGTACTCAGTTGTACATAAGTTGAAAAGGATTTGCACACGTCCCAACTTTTTAAAATCAGGGTTGTATCACCTACAGTAGATTGTAGTCGACATGCCTTGAGTTGAGAGAAGCAGTGAGGAGTAACGGCATGGAAGCTAAGCAATGTACTGCTGTGGACAGGGTCAGCAGCAAAATGTATTTTAAAACGCTTCAATGTTATAAAGTGTCACACAATAACATAAATAAACTAACAGATCGAGGCAGTGGTAGACCAGTAACTCCTGTGTTCTGGGAGGTAAAATGAGTGTTTTTGACGAAGGAGTTGAGTTTGGTTGCTTTGGAGAGAGTGATATCTGGCTTATGTAACAGCGGTTTCCAGTCAGAAAAGGCTGTCTGATGACAAGATAAAACAATTAAAATCTTCTAAATATAGCACACACTTGAACTGATATTGGTGTTTGTAGGTGGCTAAAATATATTTTGTACATTACTTAGCTTCCTGCACCGGTACTCCTGCTGCTCCTCCAAAGTGGGGCCATGCTAACCGCCAACTGCCGTAGGTAACACTCTGTGGATAAATACCTCATAAAACCTGAACTATCTTTAAGCAGCTCATGTTCTTGCTTGATATTGAAAAAAATTAAAATGCACTCTTCAACTAAAGTAAAATGTGGCCACATTTGAATTTTTCAGTATTTTAAGCCATTGCCGGGGGCTATTTCATGATTGCTCTCTGGCATAACAATTAGCCAAAGCTAATGGTGCAATAATGCACTCAGAATTGGTTCTGGACCAAAAGAGCAAATTTGGAAGGAGTTGTAACAGGGCAAAGTTTATACCTCTGATGATGGACCTCCACAGAGCAGCTTCATTAACACATATCTCTCCATTCATTATAACATTTTTGGAGCTGTTGCAGTGCTTAACGTCTGGCAAGTGTAATTCTCAACAGCCGCTGCCTCTAATCCTCACTCCCATACAGTATATATGGCTGTTCAGAGGGCCGGTGGAAATGTGCAGGCAGGCAGGTCTCCAGGCAGACTCCAATATGGCTGCCAGAGCAGGAGAGTGACAGTTTGGCTAATTAGAGCGCTTTTAATTTGCACTGCCTTGATCTCTCGTCTTAGCCTCCTTCAATCTGGGAGCCTGTGTGCGTGTGCAAGAATGCAAGCTAGTGTGTGTGTGTGTGTGTGTGTGTGTTTGTATATTTTCGGCTGGTTCAGTGTCACCTTGCGTGGTAATTTAGAAAGGTGAGATAGTTTTGAGAGAGGCTAAACGACCAAAAATCTGTCATTTAGCCTTCTTCAAACTCTGTCCATCCTTTACTTCTCCTCCTCCGCTAATTTATTTGTCTTTCCAAGCATAATTTTCTTCATGGCTCACGTCCCGTCCCTGGTTTTTCTGCATCTGTCTCCAAATTTCCCCAACACATGCACACACAAACTCATATTTTCTTAATGAAAGCGGCAGCAGCAGCAGCAGCAGAATTTCAGGGTCAACAATCACCAGTACTCGAGCTCTGGTTGTTCAGCCGGTGTCCTTGTTTTGAAACTAAATGCAATGAGTCTTTTTTTTTTTTGTTACAAAGAATTCAGACAGGAAATGTTGCCGCTCGTCTTCCAGATTTTATCTCCAGGATGATAGGCCTCATAAGATATTTAAACAGCAGAAGGTTAGATACGTTCACGCAGTCAGAGAGAAGGTAACCAGTGTAACCGCTGACCTAATAACTCATAAGTCGTGTTGTTCGCCTCTCAGCCAGCCTCGACCTTTCCACAGTGTTCTCTCACTTACACTGTACATTATTAATGCTGCTTGGCCTATCGTTTGTGTGTGTCTCTGTGTCTGTGTGTGTGTGTGAGAGAGAGAGAGACGTAAGGCCCTCCTTTTAGAGGGTTGACTTTAATATGTATTAATACAGTGGTGAGAATGTTTCCCATTATCACTCTTAACATCGTGCTCTATCAAACCGCCTCCTTCTACAGGCTGGCCCACATTAGGCTGTGATCTTTGATAGAGACAGCGAGTCTAATTCCCATTTTTAAAAGAAGGTTATTTCACAAAGACAACCCCCAGGGCGAGGAGGGAAATCAAAACTCTGAAAATGAGCAAAGAATCCCGTCTTTCTGTCCTCTTTTATCTCCCTTAGCCCCTTATTCTTAATTCCGTTTCCTGCTTCTTTCTTTTTTTTTTCTTCTTTTTTTCTTCTCTCTCTTCTCTTTCTGTCCTCATATCTCCTCTACCCTCCATCCCTGCCGGAGGTGTCATTGTAAATGCCATGTGGAGAATAAAGGAGGGGGGTTATTGTTTGTGCCTGGGGACGCCTCTTTCTGTACTCGAGCGGGCATCAGCGTGGACAGCTATAGAGTGACGAGGGGGGAGACAGGCGGCGGCGCACACTCACACACATAAAAAGACAGATATTTTGGTCACTGCAGCTCCGGCTGTGACGAGCCTGACAAGTACTTGTGTTCCAAACTCTGACACCGGGGCAGGCTGGAGGCTCCTTCTCCGCTCTGCGTCAGACTGCTTTGATAAGACCACATCTAGAAAGGGCAGCTCTCAACCACAGCGCTTCAAAACTGGACTTAATGTAGGTTCTCTTCCAGCAGTAATACCGGGAGTTGTTTGGCTGCCCTTTTCAACCGCCCCACCGGGTACAGGACTGAAATCTTTCATTCTGCTGGCCAGGAGTGCTCTTTAATAAGCCGCCCCGCCTCATGACTGCGTTATGTGCATTTCTGTAAATATCACGTGTAATTTTAAAAGTTCAACAACAGAATCAGATCTCGAAAAGTTTTTCAAATTAAACTATTGTAATGTCTCAGAATAAAAAATCACTCTCGCAGCATCTGTTAGTGTTAAGAGCAGGCAGTATCAAACTGCCGGCTCAGGGGTCATTTCTGGCCACACTCCTCCTCCGTCTGGCCTGCGACATACGTCAAAAATATAATCCGGCCTGCAGAATTATTTTTTCATTTAATTATCTTTTCTAGTTGTTTCATACCAATTTAAGCAACCCAATTGAATAAAACAACACAATTCTATTTAAAGGGACAGTTCACCCCAACATACATATTTTCTCCCTGGCCTATAGTTCTAAATTATCCATCTAGATTGTTTTTTTTGTGAGTTGCAGAGGTTTGGAGATATCAGCCATAGAGATGTCTGCCTTCTCTCTAATGTAATGGGACTAAATAGCACTTTGCTTGTTGTGAGCAGTTTCATGTAGGAACTACTTTCTTACCCGTACTACTTTAATTCTGCTAGAAAGAAAATAGTTCCTACATGAAACTGCTCACAACACGGTCTGTGGATTACCTTGAGTAACTGGGTCATGATTTTTGGAAAAAGACACTGGCTTTGAATGTTTCAAATGTATTTTTTTGGCGCTTTTAGCACTTCTAGCTAAGTGCCATCTAGTCCCATTATATTGGAGAGAAGGCAGACACCTCTATGGCCGATATCTCCAAAACTCTGCAGCTCACACCAAAAAAGATAAATAGCTTGATAAATGGCACTACAGGCCAGGGATAAATATGTATTTTTGATTATGGGGTGAGCTGTCCCTTTAATAATGTTTTGTGTGTCTGTATTTCTGAGGGACTGCATGTTGCAATTCGTTGATTTTCTCCGTCCAGAAAAGAATAGCTTGTTCATCAGTATTTCACTATCGACAAGCACAAGGGCAGAGCAGATTATCAAGCTATCAAGTGTTGACAAAGCTAGAGTTTTCACCTTTTACTCCGCGGCGTTTGATGAAAGCAAAACTGACGATGCTCAGCGAGCCATTTTCATTAGTGGTATTAATGGCCAATTCAAAGTGACACAAGAGTTGCTGAGCTTGTCCAATGCAGGTGCATTAGAACAGAAGATAAGCACTGAACTGCTGTGGACGGGGTCAGCAGTAAAATAGATTTTGGCCACCGAAATAAATATCAGTTTAAGTGTATGCTATATTTAGAATATTGATTTACTTTGCCATCAGACAGCCCTTTCTGATGGGAAACCGCTTTAATATAAGTCAAACATCTCTCTCTTCAAACCAACCAAACTCCATGGGTGAAAACAATAATTTTACCTTGCAGATGGCAAGAGCTGCTGGTCTACCACTACCTCGATCAGCTAGTTTGTTTGTTTTATTGTGTGACTTCTGTGTTTTAAAAGAATAGTTTGGATTCACCAAAGTCACACAATAACACAAAGTAAGTAACAGATTGAGGCAGTAATAGACAGGTAACTCCCGTGTTCTGTGAGGTAAAATTACAGATTTCACCCATGGAGTTTGGTTGGTTTGGAAAGAGCAATATCTGGCTTATATAACAGCAGTTTCTTGTCGGAAAAGGCTGTCTGACGTCAAAGTAAAGGAGTGAAAATATTCTAAATATAGCATTTTTTCAGGTGGACAAGTGTCTAAAATACCTTTTGTTGCTGACCCCTGTCCACAGCAGTATATTGCTTAGCTTTCATGCTGGTACTCCTCTCTGCATCGCCAACTGTATGTAATACACTGGCTATCAATAAGTGCCTCATGCAACCCCACGTTAAATAATTTGAATTAGCCCTTTAAGTTTGCATCACAACAGAGTGCTTGCGGAGTGCCTGTGTCTGTCTATGGGCATCTGAGAGAGAGCAAGTTATTTGAGATGTCACAAAGGAAAGAAAATGAGGTTGGGAAGACCGATGATGTAACCATGGAGACATACCAAATTCACCTGCCTTAGGTTAAAATCGCACAGGACAGATAGGAGATGGGAGGATAATGAAAAGACCCTGTTAGGACATGTTCTGTACGTGCCGTCTTGATAGAAGCCGTAAGGCCCCAAAGCCACTTGTACGGCAGCAGTTTAAAGATAAGGAGTAATGAACCTCGCCGGTGTTGTACTGAAGATGCGATTTTCAGTCAGTCATTTCAGGATGGAATAGGATTGGGCTCCTGCACATGAATTACGCCCCCCTTTTGAATCTAAAGGGTTATTTCACCTGGAAAGATAAGCCCCCTGGTCCAGGCTTATTGTGCTGTGGGTCACTGCCTTCATGTGCACTTCACTGTGCTATGAGAGTTGGTGTACAAAACAGCAAAATCATATTTTAGCTCAAACTTACAGATGAAGTTTTTTGTGCTTTTGGATGAGATGAGGAGTTACATTCTTCTCTACTGTTTGACAGCATTTTTTAAATTCAATGAACATTTTATTATATTTGCTTTTATGACAATAAGATGAGAAAATCAGTACCACTCTGTGTGTTAAAGGTATCCTGAGTAGTTAATGACTGCTAGTGGCATTCTGTAGCAGTGTTTTTTGGAGCCCCCATTTTGTCACCCACAGGTTTCTGAAGTTTTGGAGCTCACAGTGTGGTGGCTCTGGCTGTAGCTGTCTTGGCAGTGACTGACTTGCGGCTAATCCAAAAATGAGCAAAGAGGTGCAGCAGCATGGTGGAGCTGAGGCGGCCAAATGAAGCACCTAGCCATCTGTGATAGTACCTACCTGTCACTCAAAGCTAGCACGCCCTTAATTATGCGTAAATTTAAGCCTCAATATAGTGCAGTTGTTATGAACGAAGAAATTAGCAACAGAGACTAAACTAGTTTTTTGTACCAGGTTGTAAACATGTTTATTTCTGCTGTAAAGTTGGACATTTTAATAGAAGAGAGTTGCTGCTCAGTTTCTTCCCATTTTGTTTGCATGTGGAAGTTTTTGGTGAGTTTCATTTTATTTTTCTGTGAAGTTTAAATGAAGTGTGTTTTACGATGAGTTCTGTGCAGAGTCTTAGTTTGGTAAAAGAAAAACACTTTAGAAAGTGTACAGTTGAAAATATGTTCCTGTCTGGACGCCGTATATTGGATGCAGCAAACATACACTATGTGTGTAAAGTAGCAGACTTGACATTCCCACACATTTCAGGAGGTGTGTGGGGAGGCCACATGCACACACCGGTGTGAATATATTGGCAACCGCCAGCGGATCTGCAGACGGCGGGCTGGTTGGAAAATTTTTAACATATCACCCAACCCTAATATGTTCGTACAAGCATGACACTATATGTAGTCCTGCAGATGGTTTAACTCTGCTCCTGCCAGCCTCCTTTTACAGGCTGGTAACATTCCAACAAACGTAGCAGTGTACCAACGAAGACAGTGAAGAAGACTCAACATATGTATTAGACATTTAAGAGTAACTACATCCTCAAATTCTGCTGGAACTAATTGTGTTGTAGCTGAGCTGGCAGCTCTACTATGAGAGGCTCTCTGTTGTGTGGGTGTCTGTGGGAGAGTGTCAAATACAGCTGTAACCATGTGGTTTGTCATGGTTAATGTTAGGCTGCTGCTCGTCAGCCCTAAATATCATGTGTTGTGTTTACTGCCACGGAGGAGGAATTAATCTTGTGTGAGAGACACAAACTGAGGCTACGGTTATCTGCTGGGTGCCACTGCTGCTATCACACTTAAATCCAAACTGATACGTACAAGCTGAAAAGGAAACAGAAAAAGCAGATTTTATATAAGATATATTTTGTTGGAAAGATCAGAAAGATCTCTAATATTTGTCGTTAAAGGTGGGGAGCAAAAGGGATGGTAAATCTTCTGAAGGAACAATCTTTCTAAAGAATCGCATTCCCCACCTTTAAGGATACGTGCAACGAGTTTTGGTGAAAAATACCAAATGTAAACATAAGTTTTGTTTGTTCACAGGATCCACCTTTAAGCGCAGACCTACAGTAGAGTCGAGAGGCAGTTAGCTTAGCAAAATCCTAGGTTAGCTTTTTCTTCCTGCTTCAAGCAGGAGGGAATTGAAATTTTACCAGCTTACTTATCAACACACTCTGGATTGTTTAATCCATATACAATTTGTGGTTTGATAAAGCGTTACATGGTGCAACTATTTCAGCTGTGGGCTGTTGTTTGCCCCCGTGTCTCCACTGGTTGCCCGGTGTCCGAAGTCACATACTACACACTGCATGCCCAAAATGTGAACTATCCTTCAACAGACTTTTGTATAGTATGTTTCTTTTTGGACACACTGCTCAACATGCATCATGTCACTTCCTGACAGCCTCCTTGCTGGTTGCAGAGGCGTAGCCATGGTAATATGGCGTAATATAAAACACCTGTCAAAGTTAAACCTTACTTGTATTAATTAGTGTTATTGACATTACACCTTGGTCTGTCTTGGTCATTGGCCACTTTCTCTGTTATGTTGTTGTTGTTGTGATCACTACTGCATTGCATTGTGGGATATTAATGGCAGCGTATTGTCCAGTGCTTTAAACTGTATTATTTCCCCAGAAATAGTTTGCCCCTTGTGTGCTATTGGTATCATAGTAAGGTTTGGGACATACTTAAAAATCTCGCATACTGTTACATTGTGGATGCGCCCCTGCTGTTTCCTTCACATCCAGTCTTTATGCTAAGCAAAGCTAAACTAGCCTCTCAGCTCTGGCTCTTTGCTAAACTCAGACTTAGAGTGGTGCCGATCTTCTTGTATTAGTGTCTTCAAAAGAGTGAATTAGCGTAATTTCCAAATATCAAACTATAGATTTAAACTAGAGGTCTCCAACATGTTTTTTTGGTCATGGACCCTTTAGCTGATGATAGCAGTGAATATTGCATTGAATATTTCCGGTTCTTTTCTTGTTAGCACATAGTCAGCAGTAGTTGTTTTTGTGTTGTTTTTAATGAATAGGACAGTTTATCTCATCTTTGATTATAATATATACAAACAAACAAACCTTGTCGAACCATTCTCAAAAATCACAAAAACAAAAACCTCAAGGCACTCTGTTTTAAAAGAATTAAAATGTCCCAATTGTCCCGGCTTTGTTACGTTAGACCTTGAAACAAACTCTTTTTCTTTCTTTTAAAGAGAATGCCTTGTAGTTTTGTTTTGTTTTGGGGTTTTTTGTGATTTTTGAGTACACGTGTCCCTATCCAAAAAGCAAATGCATTTTGAGTCAAGGAAGCGCTCCTACCCAAACATTTTTTTCGTATCAAAAATAATTGGGAGGTCCCCCTGCAGTAACTCTGATGATATCCTGAGGAAGACAGATGATTTGAACAGTTTAGATGTAAAAATGTAGTTTGGAAATCAGCAATGTTTTATTACAAATTCTACTTCTCTTAAGAACCCCAGTAAAGCACTACTTCATCAGACTTGATCAGCAGAGGCTGATTAACAGTCTGTGACCTGAAGTCCTTAGTGTGAATTAAGCACCAAAAACCCTGAATCCTAGCTTTTCTAAAAATGCACCAGGATTGTGTCTTGTCATTAGACCTCACCTGCCGTGTAAACACCCTCAGTTTGTAGCCTGGGCTTTCTGCTCACAGTGTGCAGGCGTCAAGCTTAAGTATGATACCCAGCAGATGTCACTTAGGTGATTTTGTTCAGACTTTGCAAAGCTGCCTCCAGAGCCACTAAAGACATTATACAACTGTTTTCACAGGCTTAATATTATTCCTTGTGACCGATAAACTCAGCTTGATGTGTAAAATCGCTGGGGTACATGTACTTACCCACCGCTGGGTGTGACATAACCGTCCATGTTGTACAAAGCAACCAGCAGTTGGACAAGCAGTTTTGTTTTTGTGAGATTCGTTTCCGATTTCCGTCCTTCTTTTGTAACCACAGCAACAGACTGTTTTATAACGTGTTGATGAAAAGTGAAAAAAGTGAATCTGCTGCCTTGTGTTGCTTTGTTGACATCTCTCAGAGCAAAGCACTTACCTGCTTCATGCACAGTAAAGCTTCTCATTAAAAGCCTCTGAAAGAAATTGGATGGTGTAACTGTGTAGAAAATGGCTGTTTGGGGGGAAAAGAGCAAGTTAAGATCCCTTTTTGTAAGTAAAGGTAGCCTAGATTTCAGATGATGATGTTTAAGCTGCTGACAGTTAAAACTCCCACCATGTCAAACCTTTTGTCTGGCACAAAACATCCTACCGGAGAAGTAGGTTACGTCACCGAGGCTGTATCGATAAAACACTGTGTAGCTCCTCGCAAACAAAAAGATAGTCTCTAAGTCTCAAAGTTATTTTAAATGCTGCTTTTTCTTTGCGTATGAAACTTTAAATTTCAGGATATGTTGTAACTCTGTCAATGCAGAGATAACCACTCTCAAGACGCTCCTCATTAGGTGGTTCACTTGGTCCATTCTCTCGCTGCTGTCAAATTAAAATTCAGCAAAGTAAGCATCCTAATTCATCTCACCAAGGAGACGCTCCAAATAGGCCCTTTCATCCGCAGTGCCAATCCAACATGACATTACTTTTCCCCCCTTTTTTGAAGTGTTTCTCCAAGCAGTATTTTGACTGACGGTGTCTTGGGTTTGTCAGCATCCATGTTCATCCAAGTTTTCCTTCAGCAAATTTGGACCGTATTTACGTTTACTCACATTTTGTTTGGACTGACTGATATAAAAAGTGTGCAGCTTGCCTCCCCCCCCCCACGGGTTATGCAATTCATTTAACAGGATTATTTTTAACTAGAAGCCAAAAACTGTCCACAGATATCAGTCAGTCATGGATTAGCCGATTTGAATTATTAATTATTGTGATTTCTTCTTCTTGTTGTGTGATTTTTACAAACATCTAAATTGGCTACAAGTTATATGCATGAGCAAGAATTAGTGAACTCTGTATGACTGTTTGCAAACACAGAGTTGACCACATATCTGCCAGCAGGACACTCTCTCGTGCACCTAGTAGTATCTAGTCATGCAGATAGTTTTCAGTAAATTTGCCCACGATTTGAGAAATTTCTACAGAGACACGCAGTTGAATTTGTCACACTTTGGGTGGCAGTGTTTGGTTGGTCGGTCCAACACTTTGGCCCAGACTGAAATATCTCAAAAACTATTGCACCGGTTTCCCAGACATCAATGTGCCCCAGAAGATGAATCCTGATTATATTGTTGATCCCGTAACTTTTTCTTTAGTGCCATCAGTAGGCTCGTGCTTTTCACTTGTCTCGTGAAATGTGTCAGCAGCTACTGGGATGACAAGGCACAAGATCTTGTTCTTTTTTTTTGCCGACATTTATGCTTCCTGAATGATTTATCCCCATGACTTTTCGCTCATGTTTCACTCAGGATGAATGACAATAACTTTGGTGATCCCTCAAAGGTCCCGTGTGTAAGACTGACAGAGGGTTATTTGCAGAATATGACAGAAGTGGAATATAATATTCTTAAGTATGTTTTCATTTGTGTATAATCACCTGAAAAGAAGAATTGTTGTGTTGGATAATGAATGGATAAACTAAACACTGGATCTAGATTCCACCTTTCACATTTTTGCACAAGTTTTGTGGCCACCACATGTTCCCATACATGCTTGAAAGGGGAGAGTAACACGGGGTGTTTGCATTCTGCAAGCTCACCGCTAGATACCGCTTAATCCTACACACAGGTCCTTTAGAGAGTAACTTCAGTATTTTTTTTTTTTGACTTGCCCTATAGTTTCCCATGTGTCTAAGTTACTAATGGGGACAGGAATTTTTGAAATTGGTCCAGTATTGAGCGAGAGCACTGCAGCTGTCAGCTGGTGAAACAGGCTGCAATGTAATCTTTACCGGCAATTGTACCCGTCAAAATAAGTCCACTAAAAGTGCTTGTTTTTGCCACTGACAAGGCTCAGATTGTTATTTTAAGTGTCTGACAACATTATGGATCTACCTCTCTCTCTGTACAGAGATAGACCTTTTTTGTTCAAGCATAACTAGAAACAGCTGTTATATTGCTCCTGCCAAAGCTACCAGACTCTATTTACTAAAAGAGTAATTTTATCATTGCCATCATTTTCTTCATTCAAACTCAACAGAAACAAAATGAAACGCACCAAAAAAAAAAACCGACTTGGCTCACCTCTCCACTGTTCCAACGATCACTAACTCTGGTTTGATTGAAATAAACCCTTAATTCACCGTGTCAGGTGTGAAAATATCGACTGATCAGGAGCTAGGGGAGGTCTGATGTCAGAGAAGCAGTGGGGAGAGACGGCACGCACTGCCAGAATATTTTCACATCAAACTCTGTGAATTAAGGGTTTATTTCAACCAAAACTGAGCTGGGAGTTGTTGGAGCAGGGCAAAGATTAGCCGATATGTTTTTGGTGAATTTTAGTTGGTTTCTGTTGTGTTTGAATGAAGTGTGTTTTACAATGATAAATTTCTGTAAATGTCTGGTGGGCTTGGTGAAAAACACTAAAACAGCTGTTTCTGGTCGAACAAAACACATCTTACTCTTTAAAGAAAGCTCTGTCTCTTCAGGGATCTTTTCTACAATGTTGTCAGACACTTAGAGTAACAGTTTCAGCCTCTGAGTGGCAAAAACAAGTAGTTTTTGTGGACTTACCTACTTACAGTTGCCCGGGGGGATTAAGTTGCAGCTGAGTTTTTCTTCTGCTGGCTGCAGCAGAACAGCCCCTGTATGTCTTGGGCTTATTGTCTAATTGTCTGGCAGTTTGTCATCGCGGTGTCCCTATTATTCTGGATTATTTTCCAGAATAATAGGGACACTCACTCTGTACAGTTTGCACTGGAACTACTTTATTGAAAACTTTTGATAGTCTGTTGTGTGGATGGTCCACTGTAACTGGGGCAGTGCTGTGGAAAGAGATGTTTCTGTTGAATTTTTTAAATGTAATTTTTCAACACTGAGCACCACCAAAAAAAAAAAAAATGTATTTCCTCCCAGTGAAAGCAGAAAAATCAGAGACAGATATCTCAAAACCTTATTAAAATACCATGGGAACTAAGTAAAGGCTCATTTATGCTATACATTAGACATGCATATGGACAAAGCCGTCTGTACGTTAATTTTGTACGTGTTTGTGCGTAGGATGAAATGGAGTAGCACTAACAGTAGTTTTGGAGGGTCGTGTAACGGTGCAGCCAATAGATCAAACAGAATATGACCACAGGACGTGAAGAAGAAGTTTTAAAAATCCGAAAGTGTTGGAAATGATGTTCGTCATCAGTTAGTTAGTGAAAATAATTCTCTGTCCAAATGTCATGATGTATTTCACACAGACCGCAGCTGCTTTTTGTCTTTTTCTCAAGAGATACATTACTACAACCGTCTCCAGCATTGCCATGTTAGTTGTCAGAAAATTTTGACTCTTCTTCTTTGGGGTAATGTGTGACAGCACCCTCTGATAGATGTATTTCTTGAGATTCATGCCAAAGCAAAGGATGCATGTGTGGAGTGATGGTTACATTTTCGTACACAGAGGCGGCATAAATGAGCCTTCAGATCTTTCTTTTTCATTTTTTCAGCAAGACTAATCAATCAAACGTTGGAATGTGAAATGAGAGTCCTCAGTGTTCTTAAAAACTTTTGTCATATGTGTGGTTTCTCCAGGGAAAGGAGGCAGTGAAAGAAAGGCTATTTTATTGTGCTCATTTTAATTTTTTGACAAGAAAATAAAGAAAGAAAGCCTCTGAGAGATCCTATGGCAGAGCGTTCTCTCTCTCTCACACTCTCGCGCTCCTGAGTCATTCACTAGAAGAATACAACACAAGCTTCCACTGAAGATTTTCCTTGCAGCATGCTCCATTGTCGTTTCTGTCTGTTGTCAGTAGGACCTCTATTTATTTCCACTTTCTAGGCATTGTTGTTTCAAAAACACAGTTTCTCTTCATCACGCTTCAAAGAATAGCAGCGCTGATTAGGGTCACTGTCGACCGGTCGCCTCGACCGCCGGCTCGTTGCCGTCTGATTCTAGACGAGCTCTGCTACTCTCTGACACATGATAAATTCAGGCCATTATTGTTCATAAACAGAATGATAAAACAAAACAAAAACAGTAGTTAAATACATCGCTACATTGATATTACTGTTACTCAAAGAATGCTCAAGTGAGGCTTAAGAATCAAGCAATTATAAAATTGCAGTCAGGAAAGTATAAGTTAAGAAACCAGGAAATTGTTCGATTTTCAAAGCAATGCTAAAGTTAAAAAGATTAAAGAAAATCGAATGTTTTAAGGCTGTTGTTTAGTTAAAGCCACAATCTGGGACGTGTAATGCAGAAACGACCACGGCTCGTCCAGTTTCCCTTTTTTCAGATCAGAGTTGGATTGTTTGCTGCAGCAGCAGAGGAGCCACGTCGGAGCTGCTGCAGCGCGAGGGGAGGAAAAATAAATCTGCCTTTTCTTTTTTCAGCCACACAAATGAATGTGCTTTTGCAACGCTACAAACAGCTGTGGTGATTTCACTAACCCGCGATTATGGCTTTAACTGGGCTTAATGACTTGAGCATTCTGAACTCATTATAGCAGAGAAAAAGATTTTATACAGTGTTTCCATTCACCAATAAACTTTTCATTGTTTGCCAGCTCTGTTGTTTCTATTGTGTAGTTTTCAGTGTTGTTTCAAGGAGTCAATTCTGTTTCAATTCAGACAGCGAAGTGGGTGCGACTCAGTCAGTATAAGCATTTGTAATTACAAATCGTTTGTCAATACTGTGAATACTACAAGCCTGTTAAATTCAAAATCCACTGAATTGAAATGTTCTTGACTCCGTCCCTGGGTTATGGTCTTCTTAAATGAGTTGTTGTAGCACAGTTCTGTATAGAATAAACAGCAGTATTTTCGTTATCACATTTTTCTCCTCTTTTCAGCCTCCAGTATTAAGATCCTGCAGATATTGCAGATACACATGTAGTCTCTTTTCACCACACTAGTGATACTAATCACATTTTACTAGAACACTTCTCATATCAGGAACTTTTTCAGTTGAAAAACCTTTGATAAGGCAAAACCCCATTGCTTTTACTTCAATAGACGTCCGCGGTGGCAATTTTGGGTTTCTTTTGGACAACATTTTGTTCACAGACTGATCATCTGTGAGAATCTGCCCTGAATTTGATTTTTAGAGAGCCAAATATTCCTTTTTTTTATATCCAATTCTGAAACACAAGTGGCCATCTGAACAAAGGTTTCCATCAGACAGATGAGGACACTGTTTGAATACAGCTTGTACGTCAGAAACAGAAAAAATCCAGCTGCTAAACAGTTTTAATTTCTCAGAGAATACATTCATCTGTGTGTGGTTGTGGTTGTGTGTGCATGAGTACACTTGGATGTGTGCGTGTATGCATGTGCTAAGAGTTGCAACTGTAAGGGGTGATGGGTAAATAGCCGGGGCCGGGTCGGGGGCTATAAGGGTCAATTTACTACCACAGTACTTTGGTCTTTAGAAATGATTGGAGGATAGAAGGGGAGCAGTGAGCCAATGGGGGTGGATCTTTTTGTGCAAATTGTTGTTCTGTTTGGCAAAACTGATGTGTATCGATGTGAAGGAGAAGAGGTCTGTAAATAGTATTTAAAATCAGTTTCAAATACTTCTTTGTGATTTATCAAGTTGGCACGATGGCACCACAGTGGAACCAGAGGAATCCAAAAAAATTAAAAAGTAAAAACCTGGGAGAGATGGGAGGATTTAAAAAAAAATGAGTTGTTGATAAAACACAGTGGATCTACAGTGTATCGGGAAGGAAGCTGAGAGTTTTTTTAGGTCTTTTCCTAAGAGTCGTTTTTTGATTTTGAACAGTGCAGATATGTTTCCCCTGTGGGAATTGAAGACATTCATTTGAAGATTAGAATTTTTTTTTTAGTTCGATTTCAAAATCAAAAACGTACCATTGTAAGTGAGCAGGTAGGTAACTAACTTGGGATTCTGGTTTCTGAAAAGTCTGAAAGATTTCAAAACCATGTTGTACAAACAAAACAGTCACCTCTGTTGCAAATATAGAACTTCTCTCTCTCATCTGTACAGCGTTCCCTCTTTAAGGAGGATGAGGAGCAGGTGTAGCAGGGGTTCACCAAGAGAAAAGACGGGCTTGTTTTTCGGCTCAGCAGAGAGCACATTCCTCTTGGTAGAAAAGAAGAACTCAAATGTCTCGTCCATCATACTGTTTGTCTCTGTTGGTGTTCAAAACAGTCAAAACACAGTCACACGACAGAGCCATGCCATATTCAAATAATAGAGTATTAATGATGAGGAGCATAGGAATAATAAGAAGACCAGTAATGTAATAAGAATAATTAATAGTAATAACATATCATTCTAGGTTTTTTAAATTCTGTATATAAAAACAGTGGCGAGGAGAAGTTGGTACACAGTAGGGCTCTACTATCCCCTTGGTTGATTTGGCACATTATACTCACTCTCTGGTGAGAGCTACCTACTCATTCTCAGCACAGTTGAATATTACTGTTGCCTGGCGACCCATCCAGAATTTGTCATTTTGATCGTTTTAAATCTTCCAAATCACAGCAAATCTTTCAAAATGTCTTCTTTTCTTTTCTTTTTTTTTTTTTGTCGCAGTATCGCAGGACGCGATGCAAAAAACGACCCCGGCGAAAGCAAAAATCTTGATCGACCCACTGTTGTAAATAAGAATCGGTGAGGTTAATCTGCTGTGGACGTGTTTGAGGAATGTCAGTCTCGAGGCAGATTTAAAAGCGTAGCCAGGCTCTTCAGGATGGGTTGCCCGGCAACATTTAAGGTTTCTGTTTCTTAATCTTGATTTTTTTTTTCTTCATTCAAAACTTAGTACAAATAGCTACATAAGTCTGAGCTATAATTTTCATTACATTACAAAAAGTAACTCAGTCTCTCTATAAGTTATGATTTTTGTTGTTCAATATAATATATTAGTTTGGTCCTCCTTCGTGTTCTCAGAAGCAAAGGCTTGGTTTGTGTAAAGTGTGAGCCTGTGTGTGTGTGTATAGATATGTGTGTGATTTGATTGTGTAGATCCTGTAAGTTGTGTGTGTTTGTGTGTATTTACAGGTCATTTTGTATCAGTCTTTGTGTATCTGTATCAGTATGTTTTGGGCGCGGTGTTGTTATTTTCCATCATCAGAGTGTTTGGGGGTCTCCAGATGTGGGATCAGGTCTTCTGCTGGGCGGACACACCCTTCCAGTAGTCCAGTATGTCGTGAAGATCCTCATCCTTGGCGAACTGAACCTTTCGCCTCAGCGCGTGTCCGGCTGCCACGTATCCTTCGTCCTCCATGGACGCCTGCCGGTGCCTCTTGCGGTGCAGTTTGAACCTCTCCCACAGACCCAGGGTCGGGGTGCAGAGAAGCCCTTCTTCCTCCTCGTCTTCCTCGGGGCTGGAGCAGTAGCTGAGGTTGTGGTACTGGGGCGAGAGTGGGTAGTGTGGCGAGAGCTGAGAGTAGGCCAGCTCCCGCTGCTTGGCCTGCCTGCTGAGGGTGAGAGGGTCTAACACGGAGGGCTTGCGGCCCCCCGGATGGTGGTGGAGCTCCTGTAGGATCTGGGGGTGGTGCTGCAGCTCCTGGAGGTGCTGCTGGGAGCCGGGATAGGAGTGTCGGTGTTCGTTGTACTGGCGGATTCTCTGGGCTTCAGCTCGTAGGATAGCCGCTGCTGGAGTGACCGTACGGATGGGCTCTCCACCTCCGCCTCCCCTTTCTACCCTCTCTCCAGGTGAGGTCCTCTCGATGTAGCGGGTCTCCGACGAGTGGTAGCCTCCCTCTGAACGGAATGAGCGAGGGCTCCGTGCAGAGCCTGGAGAAGAGGAGGTGCTGGGCCTTTTGGAGGTTGGAGGAGCCTCCATGCTGTGGTGCCGCTGCAGCGAATGATGGTAGCTTCTCCCCCTCTCTTCTCTTCCTCCTCTTCCTCCCTTGTACACTGGAGAGAGGAACTCGCCTCCTCTATCTGCTCTCTCTACTTGCTCAGAGAGAAGCACCAGCTGTGGCTCTGCAGTGGAAACAGCCCCTCCGCCTGCAGAAGAGGGGGATTTGATCCCCTGTTGGAAGGAGGTAGACTCAGATTTCAGAGCATCTATACAGTTGTTGATGATCTGGTTAACTTTATCGACTTCTTTAGCGATTGTTGAGATCTCTGCTACTGAGCCCTGGGGATTTGCTTGTGGCGACATCTCTCTTTCTCGTTCTCGCTCTCGTTCTCGCTCCCTCTCAATGCCGGACCCTCTTACCTCCATGTAGTTAAGTTTTGCGGGCTTGTGTGGCGGTGTTTCGATCACCTCCTGCAGCTTGTATGGATCTATCTCACCACCTTGAGGAAGGTAGGGCATTCTGGATAGACTGTCCCCGGCAGCAAGCTTCTGGGATCCTCCACTCCCTCCCTCTATATCCCCTTCTCCACCGTACTTGAGCTCTATCAGAGTCCTCTGGATCCTGCTCATCTTCCTTTCCTTCTCCTCCATGATCCTCCTCTTCCTCAGGCAGTGCACAACTAGGCCAAGGAAGAGTAGCATGCCAAACAAACAGCCCAAAATAGTCATAATGTAGTGGGTGGCTGACGACTGATTGGCTATCCTCTCAGGATTCCGGCGGCCAGTGGAGATGGTGAGACAGGTGTGGTTGAAGCGCAGGGAGTTTCGTATAGACGCCACACAGTATGTGTAGTCGGTGTTAGGTTTTAAGTTCTTAAGCTCGATATCTTCTCTTTGATTTTTCAGATTCTGGATATCTGTGAAGAAGCTGTTGTTGTAAAGCACCAGGATGTACATTTTCCTGTATGGATGAGGAATCTGAACCGTTATCACAGCACTCGAATGTAGCACCTGCTTTAGCATCATGATTGGATTGGCGTCAGGGAAAATCGGGCTTAAGCTGATTACCTCGTCAGGAGGGGTCCCAGAAGCACAATCGTCCAATCCGCAGGGGGAGGCAAAATCTGGGGGCAGCGTGGTGGAATCCGCGGCGCCGAGAACATAGAAGGACGTCACACTGCCGTCGTCCGTGCATACAAGGCTGAGCACGTGCAGAGCGTTGCGTTGGGTAGGCATGCGGGGGTTCTGGCTCAGGAGGTTGTAGCCGAAGAATCCTTGAGGGGAGTCGCACACCATCCTCTCGCTGGTCCTGTTAGGGAAGGATGAGAGCCAGCGCAGGAAACCCAGCAGCTCACAGGAGCAGTTGAAGGGGTTGGTGTAAAGTTCACAGGTGGTGAGCTTAGAGAGTCCAGAGAACAAACTGCCATCCAGCACCTGGATCCTGAAAAGGGACAAAGGGAAAATCATATATTTAAATTTCATCTTCAGATACACTGACATAGCTTTATACATCATCATACAGTATCATCAATCTGTCATGAAAGCAACATTATGTGGCTGTTCCACCTTAAAATAACAGCTTCAAACTTATTTTGATGCTACACTGATTCATAATTCATGAGAAGTGCATAAAGCTTTGTGGCACTAATGAGGCTCTTCCATTGTCACTTTGGGTCAAACCATGCTGTGCTGATTTGCATTTTCATTACCAGTTTGATTGCACCGATATTTATTGTGCCTGAAATGGACCCACTCCCGAGCCTGCAACGACCCCACCCTTCTGCCCCAAACAATTGTGTGTTGTGTACGGTTGCAAGACTAATTTCGTGTCTGTTCAGGGGACCAGCAACGATAATAAAAGGTCTTTGTGTGTTCAGCTCTCAAGACTTTTGTAGCTTCTAACTGAATCTCTGTTTGGAGTAGCTGTTTGGACTTTCGGGTATCTACTTTATTTTCCCGTTTGATGTTCGTTTTTGGAAATTATTGACCGTTTTATAGCTGCTTGACTCAAGACGCAAGTGCGTGTCAGTGAAATTGCCAGGCCAGCACATGCATATGGAAAAGTGACTTAAGTTACACACCACTCTAACTAAGTAACTGATTTTAGTGAAACTGGATTATATTTTTGGAGAAAATGTTTTCTGGTTTCTCTCAGATGTCCTCCAACTGCTCTGCCTCTCTGTTTGAAGAGTTTCCTGATGGACAGTGAAGCTTGACAACTTGGAGCACAGAGCGCCAAGTCCTGGAGCTTTGGACCTCCAGGAGGAGGTTTTCAGGCCCCGGGCCAGGGGATCCAGCAGGGAATGCTGACAGGTAGCGGGGCAGATGTGGTGTCAAAACCACAGCCAGGCGAGTGGGCAACAGAACCGGTCTCAGCGGCCTTTAACATTACAGATATCATGACAAAGGCAGGGAGTGACAGAGCAAGAGACTGCCTGACAAGAGTAAATGTCGGACTGACTTTTAGTCGTTGGTGAAAGCTTCATAAAATAAAAGGCTGATAGACAGAGCTGGCCTTCTTGCTGTGGGACTAGTCAGTAATATTAGCTGGCTTGCTAAGTCTTGTGTTATTGTGCTTGCTTGATGTTTGGCTGTGTTTGAAAAGTTGTTGACGACTAGTTTCTGATCATAAGTAATATAATCAGAACAAATGCACATGTACAGCTGTCCATATTTGCGACGGTGGTGTCGAAATACCAAATTTTACATAATGTTGCTGTATAATGTTGTAAAAAATTAGCATTGCAGGTCTGTCACACTGTTGGACTCATGATGGACCATGTAAAAAAAAAAATCCATCTTTTTTTATCCTTACCCCTGTCACCTACATGACCCACAACGCAACTCATCCCCAGCAGAGATTTGCGTGTGTCATGCTAGTACCGGCTAATGTAGCCTCAAGCTGTTAGCCTCAAGCAGAGGTCTAGTGAGCTCATTTCTTTCTCTCCATACCACCAGATGTTTTCACATTCACACCTGTAGTCTTCAGCCCCTTTGACTGATTTGAGGGGTTATTTTAGGTAATTTATCAGACTTTGCACAGCTGTCCTCTGGAGCTGCAGAAGGCTTTATATTTTCTAAATTTTTTCCACATATGCAATAGTACTCTCCAAGAGCTCTACGCAGACTTTGATCTGTAAAATAAGCACACTTCCCCTTTAAAAACACTTGGTGCTGAGTCTTCTTATACTTTAGTTTATGGTCTTAAACACCTCCCAGAATACCTTTCAGCGAGCCCTGAAGAGCAGTTAAACTCGTTTCATTCAGCTGTTGCTTTTTACATTTAAGTCAAGAGATCAATACCAGTTACAGTACCGATAGCAAAGAACAAGACAGTTATTCCCACTGAGAAAAAGTAAGAAGTTCAACTTTTATTGAAAAAATGGCTTTTTGCAGCATTGCATCATGGTTTACTGGAGATACTGTCACTGAGAAAATTACTATCTCTGTATCTACCGTGGTTCTTTCTTTTTCCTGGTAAGACTGCCCAACATCTGTGCAAATTGGTGAATTTAGAAAGCAGCCCTGGGGATGACACCAAGCCTGACATGTTTTGGTCACTTAAGAAACAATATTTTACTACATTCTCTTATCTAACTGCAGCTGTGCTAGAAATGTTGAAACTTGTTTTCTCCCTTTCCCCAGTTAGCATTATATACCAATGAACCACAAAATATGGGGGCCATTCCTACAGTATGTTTCCAGGGCCCAGGGTTCACCAGATTTATGTGGCACATAATGGGAACATTACAGTATAAAGTGGCCTATATACACCAGCTTTCCATATCACTTAATGGGTTAGAGTTCAGTATACGCAGAACATAGGGGCCTGGAAACATGGATACGATTCTGAGTAGCCTTTTTAAGTTTTTTGCATTTAACAATATGTAACTTTTAAACAACAAAACAGCTACATGACTGTAATGATTATATTCGAGTATTCATTCAATTTTACAAGGTAACATTTTCAAACGCTTGTTTTGTCCAACTAAGCACATTAAACATAAACATCAAAGCACACGTCAGATACATTTTTCTCAAAGATGGTTTGTGTTTTTCTGTTGTTTTTATCAAACTGATGTTTGTTTAAGTTGATCAGTTTGGTTTTAGTCATTTTAAAAGGGGGTTTCATGTCATGATTGACTACTGAGCTCTGCTTGCAAGTGGGTCAGCCGGCTGTGTGGGCGAGAACTCAAAAGCGCGGCTCCCATTGCGGCGCAGATTCGGGCTCCAAATGACATCTACAGCAAAAGAGGGCAGCACCCGTATCTGGGATATTCTGGCTTCAATTGTGTGTAGCGGGGAGGAAGTGGAGCTGTGACGTACATCTTTAATTTATGTCAGCGGCCTGAACTGATACTTTTAAGGAAAATGTTTTAAAACGTTTGTTGCGGTCTCATTATAAGTATCCTTTCAAGTGAAATACAGCCATTAACACTTTGCACTATTTAGCATCATGCAGTATCGAAGACCATAAACATATTTGGAAACTGTTTACTGAGGTACTAAATCAAGTGAGAAGTAAAATAATTTTGCCGTAAAAGGTTTCTTACAATAAGACTTCTTTTTTCAACCAGAGTCTCCCCCTGCTGGCCATTAGAAAGAATGCATTTTTAACACACTTGCGCATTGGCAAGGCAAGGCAAGGCATCTTTATTTATATAGCGCATTTCATACCAATAGGCAACTCAATGTGCTTTAATTTGACTTAACTTTTAAGACCTGGAAGTCCCATCCGCTATTTAATTTACAGTCTGTGATAAAAACACAAATATATCCCATTTTTAGTGATTTAACGAAAAGAAGAAAGTAAGATTTAGATTTTTCTTGATTTGTGACTTCAGCAAATTAATTGATCATTAAAATTGCTGCAGATTATTTTCTCTGTCATCTAATTAATTAATCAACTAATCAGCACTTCCACAGCAGACGGACCCAGGTCCACACCTGTTCATGGAGAGGTCTATATTCTCTATGTTGGGGCATTCCCAGAAGGTGTTGGGTGTAACAGTCTCGATGAGGTTGGCTTGCAGGTAGAGGTACTGCAGCTTGCCCAGGCCCCGCAGCATCCCCTCTGTCAGGTTCCTCAACTTGTTAAAACCCATCTGGAGAACCTGGGGAGACAAAGACAAGTGGGATTATTCTAATCTCTGAAGTGCGGGCCAGCACCAGGCATCACTCACTGCGAGCTGGGAACATACAGAGCAAACAGACGACAGTTCTGTACAATTCATGTTTCACATGGTGATCTAAGCCTCCTATGCTGTGCTGAATTTACTAAGATCTTGTTCACATTTTACCTCCTGGCACAGCTCCAGCAGCGGGGTAGATGTGTAAGCATGCCAGCTCATTATGGCCGCGTTCAGCTCAGTTTGGTGAAAACACTTTTGCCTCAATGTCTCTGGGAGCCATAATGAGCGGGTGTTGTCTTTCGTGTGTGTGTGTGTCCATCTGTGTGTGTAATGTGGGAAAAATTCACATCCTTTACTCAAGTAAAAGTAGCAGTATCACAGTGCAAAAATACTCCCTTTGATTACAGTTACAAGTCTTTCCCTGAAAGTTTAACTAAGTAAAAATACTGGAGAATTATCAGCTAACTGTACTTAAATTTACATACAAGGAGATTTTAACTGGTTATGAAACAGCCTCAGTTTAATGCTGATGCCTCTATATGACCTACATAAGTTAACGAGACGGCTATAGCTAGAAAATTGGCTTTTTCTATATAGTTATGCTTAATGACCGCCACTGGGTTGGGTTGTTCTTTAAATCAGATGAAACGAGGCTGTGTTTACATTTTCCCAGGCAAAGTCACAGTGAGTAGTGTGTTAGCCAGTTAAAAAGAAGCAGAAGGAGATTTTTCTTCACATAATTTTATTTGTGATGCTATATAGTTTGTGGTTATTACATTGGAAATACTACCGCTTTAGTCCACTGGCATTTCTAAACTCAACACAATATGAAAGCTCCTTGTAGCCGCTTTCAGTGAAAGAGTGCTGAAGTATTGTCAGTAAAATGTACCCGAATATTAAAAATAATTGTACTCATGAAGAATTTAAGTGGGTAAGTAAAAACGATTTGAAACCGAACAGATTCCAGTACTTAGCGTTGGGTATTGTTGAAAAAACATGACAATACCAATACCTTCAGAGTGATGGATACACATGACACAGGCTTGTAGTACAGCCATACTTCGAATGTTTTGGTGGCATCTTGGCATGCTGAAATGCCAACACCATCACAGTGTTTGACCTCACCGCACCACAGTATGTATGGGTTGTAGCTGCTGTGGTAGTGGACCGGTCACACATTGCATTAAATTGAAAAACGCTTGTGGTGATTCGCTGCGAGCAAAACTATAGCAATACATTTTTAGTTGGGACTGGGTTATTTCAGTCGATGCAGTAAAGGTCTTGAGTCCTAACACCCAGCCTTAATGCTGCTGTACAGACCCATTTTGGGCAGCACCAAAAAAAAGTGTTGAGGTTTGACACCTAGAGTTTATTATTACTAGCCTGCTGATATAAGCTGCATTTTAATGCAGGTAATACTGAATAAACTGGAGCTAATTTTAACTACTTAACATGCTGTCTATCTAAATCTTTTTGTATATACGTAAACCATAACGCTAATGTTTTAACTTTCAAATAAATGTAGTGGAGTAGTTGTGTTGCAGAGGAGTCGAGCATTTTAACAGCTTGACATACTGAAGCACATTGAAATACAATATGTGGTAAATGTACTTCCTATATTGTGTGTATTTACATCAAAGAATGTCCAGTCAGTGTTGACAGTAATTGTGGTCAATTGAAGCATTAAATTCCTCAGTTTGTTCTATACTGACCAAGTAAACTGAGTTCTTGTGCGCCAGGATGCATTGCAGGAGGCGGCACAAGACACATTCACCGCTTCAGCTTGTTGCTGCATTACGCCTACATCGGCACCGTTTTCTTTAGGTCAACACTGACCTGTGTGCAAATACACGTAAACGGGGGAAGATGCAGTTTTTCTGGATAAAACCAATCTCAGTGAGTGGTGTTATATTCAAGTGTTTAAAAAAGGTTGTTGTTTTTTTTCTAACTTACTCCACGTAGATCATGAACCCTTGAATATACAGTAACACCACTCATTGTGCTCGTTATCCACAAAAACCACAGCTCCTCCATTTACATTTATTTGTTCCCAGGTCAGTCCTGACCTAACGAAGATCGCACCGACATTGACTCATGTTCCATAAGCCGGATGTAAATATGTCTCTGCCCATGTTTTTGTGTAGCACCACCCTGGCCTACAAGCCATTACTTTGGTGGCCAGAACAAAGTGTTTGGTGACAAAAATACTCATCTAGCTCACCGCCTGGCTATCCAGAGGTGGACCAAGCTGAAATAGCCTGTAGTTTCTCCTGAACACCATCTACATCACTGTGACATCACTGTGTGCAGGAAGAGCAACAGATTTTGCAGCAGGACACTTCAGCTTTCTTTGTCGATATAGCACACACTGGGGAATTTGTTGCTTCTATTGACTACATTTACCATCAATTCCGACTGGACATCCACACGAAAAGTTCCCCTTTAATTAGTGTATCTGTGAGTGTGCATTTGTGTGGATGTGCCTGTGTCTATAAATGTAGATTTGTCACTGTTGCTCACCTGCAGGTTGAATTGTGCTGAGAACGCTCCGTCTTCCACATAGCTGATATCGTTCTTGGTGAGGTTCAGATAGGTGAGGTTGCCAAAGCGACTGAGCGAAGAATAATGCACCGACCGGATCTTGTTCTCATTCAGCCTCAGATCCACAATGGTGCTGTCGAGAGAAGAGTGACGGAACATAGGTGTTTGACAAAGGGGCAAAATAATCTCGACAAAACTCGCCCTTATCGTCAAGTTCTCTCACCTGTTAATGTGGGAGGGGATGGCCTCATAAGGCGGCTGGTTCATACTGCAGATAGCCAGCCACACGAAGCCTTTCTCCCCTTCGATAAGCCAGCAGTCAGCTGTTACCATTGGCAACCGCATTATTGACAGCAGGGCGAGCCAACAGAGGAAGGAGCTGGCGGTGGACAGCACCACTGATGAAGAAGCTCCGGTCACGTTATGTCTCTGCCGTCCCTGTCCTGTCCTCTGGGCCATTTGGGATGTCGTCACAATATCCATTGCAGAAAGCCGAGCAGAGATGCTTGCCATCTAACATTTATTCATGCAGGCCATCTGAAAGGGAGTGAGGGCTGGTTTATATAGTAATATATCAGTGTGTAGTGGCTTTGTGTTGCCTTTTATCATCAGATTTGTGTCTGTGCTGCTTGAGGTGTAGTCACAGCATGGTAAAATGCTCCTCTTTTGTCTTGTAATCGTACAGCAAATTGAAGTTGTAGTTGACCTCGTGTGAAGATTTAAGTAGAAATAAGTGCAGGAAGGGGATGTATCACTTCATTGGCAGTATGCGTGTGTAGGTAAACTGTATCAATCATTCAATTAAGGGGTCACATTTGATTTGTTATGTATAAATTGGCAAGTTGAAGTCGTCCCGGTGCCAGATTGGCTGGTGCTCATGTCTTCCGTGGCCATCTGCATCTCTGATTGGACAAGCACCTCTTTTCTTTCTTCCTCATCGCTCGCTGCTCTGTACTTGGTGTGAGAACTCGTTCCCTGGAGGGAAAAAAGGGGAGCAAGAGGGAGAGGGGAGGGTGTTAGAGAAGAAGCGCTAATGAAACACAGTGGTTTATTTTGTGAGATACCAACAAACACAACCCTGTTACCAGCACGATGAGATGGAGGTAGTTATTTCTACTTATATAACCATCTGCCACGTGCACACACACACACACATTCCCTATACTCTTAAGACGTTTCTTGACAAGTCCAATTAGCACACATTGCAAAGCACCTGCAAATACTAAAAATACACAGTTTGTCCCCGTTTGTACGCACACACACGCACGTTTATATTTTCTGCCACACCGTTAGCCTCAGGAGCCTTGATCGGCATGAGCTAAGAATGGCCATTACTCTGATACTGTATCTAATTAATTAATCTGCTCTAAATAAAACACTTCCTGGGAAAACAACTGATGCCTGATGGAACAGGAGAGACGGAGGAGCAGAGAGAGAGGCTTGCAAAGAGCCGTGGAGTGGCGAGGAGGAGGAGGAGGACAAAGTGGATGCAAGAGAGCGGTGAGGAGAGATGTGTGTGTGTGTGTGTG
>JAJHUR010137103.1:0-14894 GCA_027495735.1 Lutjanus campechanus | reverse complement strand
AATACTTTCACGCTGAACTTATGATGTGCTGTCTTTGGTGAAAATGATAAAACATTCCGCCATGTCACATATTGCATTGCAACTGATGGGTTGTAGGTTGATCAAATTTGCATCCAGTGGCATTACAGTGAACTGAGAGGTTCAAGAATTATTCAAAATTGTGAATTAGTTTATGATGCCGGGCTAGAGAACCTAAGACCCTGTGAACTTGGGACTATGAGAACATAGATGCACTCTCAACAGCACAAGAGCAGTTTCACGTAGGAACTACTTTCTTCCCAATATTAAAGTCTAGGTGGATAAATAGCACGACAGGTAAGAGGAAAAATATATGTATTAATTATATCAGATTCCATAACAGAGACGGGACAAAGTTAATCTTAAAGAATCAATAATCAGTTATTTAATTTTCTGTATAAAATGACAGCATGTAAACAATGTGACAAAGTGAAAGAGGTCATTTGTAGTAATGAACCTACAAATAATTATCATCTGAATCTGCAGCTTCCCTCGGCTTTTCTGAGCTTTATAGTGATTCATACGTTCCCACAACTTTACAGCTTTAGTTCACTCTCACTGCTCCCATTAAATCGTTTTCAGGCCCACTTAGCAGAATTGGTCTCGCCCAGTGACGGGCCACACAGCCCAATTACACTCAGCCAAAATACTGCAATAAATTACCGGCCACAAGTGGTCCAGATCTGGTAGCCACATAGCCACCTTCCTTCCCTTCTTCTCACCTTCTTCTTCTTCTTCTCCCTCCTCAGCCCCGTCAGAGCTGCATGTGTAATGTGCAGACAAATGAAGAAATTCAGTAAGTAAACAGAAGGCCTGAAAACTGAGCACTTGTAAACCGTTGCCACCTGTGGCCTGTAATTCATCGCTGTATTTGGACCTAGTGTAAGAAAGCTGTGTGGCCCATTACTGACCAGACCGATTTTACTATGTGGGTGGAAGCTGTTGCATGTTTTTCATGTTGCTGTTGACCAAAGTCTTTATTTTTCTTGCAAGGCGGCTGGACTCACAAGATCATGATATCCCGCGAGAATCTTACTCGGCTTCAAGTTATGTGCTTGTGGCCGGACTGCGCTGGTTCAGATCAATCAGCTTCCTTTGAGAAACTACTGGAATGTCGTGGTTTCGGCGTGTTGACAGCGAGAAGTTCTAAAGCAACAACGGCGGCTCCAAAACAGGTTGGCGTAGATGCAGCCGTAGCATCAGTTTCATCAAGACTGGGGAGTGTTTCTTCACTGAAAGAAGAGCAAAGAGCGACACTGGAGGCTTTTCTTCTTCCAACTGGTGTCATATGATTTGTTGATCTGATTGGCTGGAAAAGGGCAGACACTTTCAAACACACACTTATCAGGTGATTGGATAAACCATCTGTCTATGACCAACAATTATGGGATATTTTCAAACAGTTTTCAAGGGCCTGAGATGATTCTGTTTAACAAACTATCTGGTGTGTCATTGTTGGAATATATTGAAGGAAAGAACAGATCTGATAGTTTCAGACACAAAAAGGAAGTTTTGTTCTAGATTCATTCATTCTTTTTTTAGGCACTTGAATGTTGGTTGGTTGCATCTTGGTTGCATATCACTTCATATACGTGTGTGACATCATTGTCATCAGTGTGGCTAACATTAGCTGTGTGTGTGTCCCACCCTCCGCCCCAAAAACCCAGGGGCTGGAGTGCTCTCTGCCCCGGCTGAGTCTTAAGTCCCAGGGGCTGCAGCGTGAGCAGCCTTGTTCTGTGCCCAGGTCGCGGTGCTCTCTGTCCCCTGGATCTGCAGCTAGGCACCGATGTCCTCTACTTCCTGGCAGTGAAAACAACAATTGTTTTTGAGGAAACAATTGAATCCAGCTAAATGGAATATTTAGTTTCAATAAAAGAAATTATGGATATTTTCACAAACAGTGATGTGTGATATTCACCCTGTTCTCATCCAGGGATGTCAAATACCAACATCTGCACAAGACACCCGGCAGCGGTTTGGTTGGTTCAGGTACTAAAACTACCTGGATAGGTTTACATAATATTATTTAACTTAAACTTTAGATAACATTGACTTTTGGATCAAGGAATCCTGGCCTCCATCCATCCACCCCACCTCCTCCATACGCGAACTGTCTCACTCTTTATACTTCGTCACCTGCTGCAGATGAGTTTACACTGAAGTACAATTGAAAAATATACAGAAAATATGCACATCTGACGACCTGGAAATGAGAATGAGAAAGTTGAACTGAGACATTCAGGTTCCAACCTCGACTCCCTGCAAACCCTCAGCTTCGAAGCTCAGTAAAGTCGTGATTATGGACACTGATACAAACATTACAGCTGCTAATATATTAGTGTTTGCAGTGGCTTTAGCAAAAGGAATTGTGAGCAGCAGCACATTTCATATTAAATATACAAACTTACCACAAATGATGGACTGGATACATCATGTTTGGAGGGTAGAGTGAGAGTAATGGTGAGTTGTCTGCCTGAACTCACTTGCAGGCTTCTCTCCATTTTGTTTTTTAGTTATTAGATATCACGTCAGCGTCTGTTGGGGGTTTAGCCCTTCATTAGTCAGCTGTGTTTTCCCAGAATGCCTTTCAGATTCAGATCATTGTCTGGCTGGCTGTTTTCTGTTGCGACCAAGGCGTTAAGGACAAGCCCTCTCCCTCAGTGACCCTTCAAAGTCTGTTGATACAGGGAGTGTCATGTTCGGGCTTCTCATTTATCTCTCACCACTGGGGTTTAAATCTGCCCTTATTTGTGTGTGTGTGTGTGTGTGCGTGTGCGTGTGTGTGTGTTCAATGGGTGGTCTAATGCTGGTTAATACTAAGACTCTGTTTGTGTCTTTGTTTTAGCAAAGCAAGATGAGACTGTCCAGCGTCCCCTCAGTAAATCATCACAGATTCATCCTGGGGGACAAAAGCCTGCTGACCTGTGACCTTTTATCTGCTGTTCTACAACTTAATGGATTTGACTTGCCTCTTTAGAAAATGCATCACAGTGCCTGCAGTGCTTCTTTGAGGGAGTAATGCAAAATGGTTATAATTCATCACTTTTAGAAAAACCAGGTAAAGTCTGGCATGACTTTAGCTGAGTTTCTGTCTGTTGTGACCAGGGCAGGACAAACAGCCAGTGCTGTTTTTGCCCTGGAGTGTGGCCTTAATTCCCCTTTCTAAAATTACCTCCCCACACAGCTAATTTAGCGTGCCCTGTTTTGAACTGGCTGTCGAGTCCTTAAAGTTCCCGTGAAGTCAAAATTGATGTGTAAGTGTTTTTGTAGCATGTGTTGCAGTAAACATCACCAGAATATGGCCCAACAATGACAAAAAAAGTAATTCTGTAGGTATTCTCTGGTATTTCAGAGTCTAATATATGTGTTACATAAACATTAACACCTAAGCTTGCTAACATAAGCTGATACATAACATAAGATACTGTTGCATGTTAGCTAACGACAAGCATATAACTGTGTTGCTGACAGGTTGTTACTCTTCCTGGTTTGCTGCTTCTGGATTGGTGCTGGTAGTTACTTTGGTAACAGAAAAAAAAACTCAAATACAGACACACACATGCAATTTATAGCAGATTAACAATGTTGTAAGTCTGTATTTAATTCATCTTGTATCTGATGCACCAACCAGCACTTAATTCAGTGAGAAATCGTATTTTTTGAAATGGTTCACCGCTCATTTGCATGAGCTTCTCCAACTAAAATAGTCCAGCTAACCAGCGCAGGCTGGTGAGGGGATTGAGGCGACAAAACCCAAAAATGGCAAATTGGTGCAGAATAACAGTTTATCTTTATGGATTATATTGATGCTGAATGAACAAGAAGACTGTCGACACAGGATGGCTTGTAGCTTGTGTTTGTAGAGTTATGTTTTTGCCAACATGTGAAGAATTGTTAATATTTTATATTTCTTTGGTGGAATATTTTCCCCCAGAGAACGAAGGGAGCTTCACTTTCATTCAAACTGCTAATATTGTTAAAGGTCATCTGACATCGACTGTGGTTAGTTATTGATTTGATTAATTGTTTAAACACTTATAATGTGTGTTTCAGATCAGTTTAATCATCAGTTCACTGTACTGATACTGTTTTGTCTCCATATAATATAATTACTACTTACAGTCATTGCACCATTGATTTTGGCCACAATGCCCCATAAATTTGTATTTATCAAAGCCAAAGTGTCCTTGCTCTAAAATGACTTAAATCGAGGCCTGGTTGTAACCACGTTTGCATGCATGCACCGTGACTAAAGATATGTTAAAGTCAGTCTTTCCATAACTCTCAGTCTCATTCCAAACAAAGGAAAACAAACGTAGAGACTTTTACGTCTCTGGGGTCGTATTTCTCATCATCTCAATATCATCGTTGTAATATTTCATGTTGATGCAACAAGACTTAAAACAAGAGATCAGATCTCATTTAGATTTGCAGTGCAACTGAAGTGTTTTGGCATTCAAACGTTAAAACTTAAACATGCTTGACTCCACTTGAGGAGGAATACAGGCATGTTGAACCCCCATGTTTGCACGTTCATGTCTTGGATGAGGATCTGTGGACAATTTTATGTAACTAAAAACAAAAAAAAAGGAGCTTTGTTGATTAAACAAGTTTAATTCGACACCCCAGGCACGCTGCTGTAGCTTTAAACAAAGAAAGCTGTGTGTGTGTGTGTGTGTGTGTGTGTGTGTGTGTAGCGCTTGACTGCTGGAACACTGGTATTTGCTTTTGACCGGTGCCAATAAAAATTAGGTTGATACGACTATCGGCTCCTTGAATGTACCAGCAACACAAACAGAGATTCACTGATACATGTGTCTGAGGGAGGACAAAGAGGACAAAACAAGACACAGAATTTATGTTTCCATGCTGCACATCAGATTCCCTCTCATTCATTAAAAATTACTAATTATAAAACTATAATATACTATTATATTTGATTACTTTTGGATTACCTCAATACCAAATATGGTCAAATTAATAATATAATAAATAATAAAGTTTGTTGTTAGGTTTATTCATTGTTTGTCCACCTATTCCTTCCATTATATGCAAATGCATGTAATAACAGTAATTATACACATTTAAAAGTATTTTCTTAAGTTCGCTGTTCTCACTTTACACCCAAACTTCAAGTAAACTGACCTGCCAAACATCGTTTGGGCACCACCACCTACAGTCCAAAAATATTCCCCAGTAATAGTGGTACAGGTGGTGCTAGTGGTTGTAGTGGTGATAAGTTTACAAGCTAACTGGATTTCTATGCAGCTAATGTTAGCGGTGGGTCTGTGTAGCAAACGTTAGCTTTTGGTCTTTGTAGCTAACGTTAGCAGTTCATCTGACCTGTGAATGTCTCTTTAAATTAGATGTTAAGGCCTGAGTGGTGTTGTGAGATTTTTGTTGTAAGTGTTGTAATATGTGAGCACTGCGTGGCAGTATATCGTTTTCTGTAACTATAATAGCATAGTTACCTTTTTTGTATCAAAGTTGTGTAATCCCGTTTAATGTAATCTGTTACTCTCTGACCCTGAGGATTGGGCAGGAGGACAAAACAAAGACGCAATTTATGTTTCCGTGCTATACATCAGGTTCCCTGTCATTACTCCAAACCCAGATATTTGCAGGGTTTCACACGTCCTTCATAAAGTGCTGTGGTTTTTGGTTGCCTGCGCCCAGATGGGGTTTCTCCCTGTTGGCCGTCCATGAGAAGAGGGTCCCAGGCCTGAGCCAGGGACAGACAGCAGGATTAGTGGTAACAGCGCTGTGCCAGGGAGATGGACGGATGGGATGGAAAGCTTCAAAAAAAAAAAAAAATCCTTGAACTTGGGGGGAAAAAAACAGACGTCACTTCAGATTAATGACGATGCATTTTTAATTTGCTCTTGTGGGGTTTGAATGGCTTTCAGGGGACCCGGGGTCACGCAGCTCGCCGTACCTTTAAGGGCCATGTCAAACTTCATTTCTTGTAAAAACATGAACATCCCTGTGGTTGTAGTTAGGAGGTTTACACAACAGACGGAGAAAGAAGAAGAAGTAAAAGATGGAGGGATGGATGGTGGGGTGGAATGAGGGCGGGGAGGTTAGTGCTTGCCTGCTGGACGGGAGCCAGAGGAAGACTTGGCAGAAATTAGGAGATATTTGTGGTTGGAGGAAGGACGAAAGGTCTGGATGATTTTTTAGAACAGAGACGGAGAGAGATTGGCTCTGCTGACCTACATCCAGATCATCAGACTCCAAACTGTGGTCTAAAAAGTAAAGCAGAGTTTTGTTTGTCACTCCCCTGACATCCTTTAGGTCGGCGTTTAATGCAGTCGACACTAATCCTGTTTGGTCTTTCTTGTCTTAAGCAAATCTCCATGTTTGTTTGGCTCCAAGTTTGACTTTTCGCTCAACTGAGGCCTCTCCTTCTCCGTCTGTGGTGGGTTTGAGTGAGTGTTTGAGGACAGGGATTTGTGTGACTGAGTGTCACTCGAACACTTTATCCACTGCACATGTTATTATCTCAGAGGGGTGTTTGTGCATGTGGCTCTTGCGGTGATCGACGGTTGTGTCGTCTGAATTCATAACTTTACAAGATTTACAAGTATAACAGAGCTCGACTGCGGTTACAAGACAAACCATTTCACATATGTACTGATGTATGTCTGGTATGTTTTGTAGTACTGAGCAAAAATATAGTTTTTTCCCAGGAGGGCAAAGTCATGACCTGCCTCACTTAGACTGATTGGCTTAACCTGATATTTTTACACTAACCAATCACTCCTCATGCCTAAACCCGACCATCCCAACTCGTGAAAAATGGGAGCAAAGGAGAGTCTATGTTTAAATTAATTAATGTCCACAAGATGTTGTTAAGTAAACAAACAGAGGGGACATTACATCAACAAGTGAGGTCACTGCAGACTCTTCGTGGCAAAAAGAGGATCTAATCTAGGATGGTGTCTCTGCCACTTTTTCTGTCGTAACCTCATGAGCACTAATTTGTGGCTCCGGATGAAGCGTCCAGAGCCTGAAGAACCGAACCCTCAGGATGTCGTTCGGCTTATCACCACGTGTGCTTCGACTTTTAGACATCATTGGAACTGAAAGTCTGCATGTGGAGTTTAAAAAACATGGGTGTTTACCACCAGACAGGAAGAGTCAAATAAAAGATGCTCTCAAGTTTGTTTTATGTCTCCTGTGAGCGCCCCACAATTATGGAATATTAAATAAAGTAGCTGCCTATATCTGCAAATGTGCAGGTGATGTTCACTGGAGTCTTAGTTTAATTTGGTTTAGTTTCATTTATTTAGAGAGCGACTGTGCAAATGAACAAATACATGTAGTAAAATACAATGGTAAAAATTCCAAAATTAGCCAAAACCTATTTTTCCATCTGTAGTTACTGGCCTAAAGGCTTTCTACAATACAGAAAAAACAAAAAGAGCATCTTGTCCTCTTTTTTATGTTCAGTTCAAATGTTTTTTTAAATTCTTGCTCTCTACATTTGCACATTGTGCATTGCAACTATGTTATGGGTCTTTTTAACCACTCAGGGGTCATGTTGGGGTCTAAATTAATTTCTGGGGGCATTATTTTACCCTCCAAGTTCCATCCTGTGGGGGAAGTACTTTCCAAAAGTGCAGGAACTTGAAGTGCTTAAGTTTTCTGATTGGCAGTGAACATGCAGCATTTTAACTCAACCACCATTTTTAAAAAATATTCTGCCGTAAACCCGCTTGTTTTCTTCTATAACTCCAAAGGACAATCAAGAAAAACAAATGACCGAGGCATTATTGAGCATTTATGTGTGAAATCACATGTAAAAACAGCCATCACTGTTGGGCTGAAGAAACCGATTAGTTCCTTGAAAAGTAGTTCCTGGAACAGGGCTTTTTTGGTGGAAATGCAGCTATTGATATGCATTATAATCATATTTTAAGTTGACAGGGTCAACTTGTTAGCAAACACTGACTTATTTACACATCCAGCAGTTATGGAGCAACATCATTTGTATTTGTGTCCACCTGGCAAATATAAGTTCAATATTCACTCTGTTTTAGCTCTGTTTTTAGTCTCCACCATCTCCTGAGGGAAATATCAGGCTCTAGTTGCTAAATACTTCACTATGTTCACCACATGAACATCTAAGTATCTCTGCTGCTTGGTTCTGAGCGGGTGTTGTCTATTTTAAAAGATCTTCTGAAGCAACAGTGAGGTGACATGAGCCAGACAATTCACAATGAAGGGGGTAATATGGTCACAGTTAGTAAAGAGAACTGCAGAACTGTTATGTGACATGTCACTGATGTCAGATGTGCTACATCATCATCCAACCTTCACAAACACGTTGCTACGTAAAGGACACGCTACTTCCTGCACTGGCACATGTGAGGTGTGAAATAGACCAGTGTGGATGTAATTCAGAGGGAAACAAGGCTGCAACAAGTACACAAGCAAGTATGTGACCAACACCACTGAAGTCACACACTGTTCATCCAGCACATCACAAGCCTGAGCCCTTAAGCTCTTTTGGAACATTAAAAACTTTATTTAATCACTGTTTTCTGTGAACAAAAGGTTTAAAAATGGACATTTTTCTGTAAGAGCCTACATGCACATGGTGTTTGACACCGAGCTGACTCTCCCCTCCCTGTCCTTTGTCCGCAAACGTCTCCTCTGTGAAACCCGACCGCGGGGACAATCATCATTCCTCAGCTATTAGCACCAAATCTTTGGCCCGGGCCTGAATGTGAGGAGATGTTGTGTTGTCAGCTGGAGGGCTCTGGTTTCTCCCCAGATGAGTGGAGAAAGGGGTCAGTGACGCCTGTCAACGACCCCCAACGGCCCCTGGTTTCCTGTCCTGGGACCACTCAATGGCCTCCATTACGTGTCATTGAAGAACCAAAATGGCCTCTGCTCTAGATTTCCACCCACGGGGTCTTTATCATGATAGTTGCTTGGCTGAAACTCAAGAGTTTTCATAATGAATGCCCACTGGAAGCAAAAGCAAGCAGTTGAAGATATAGCTAAGATATGCATTCACCGATATAGGTAATTTACTATGAAAGGCAATAAGGTTCTTTGTCCAATCTCGGAGATTGGAAATCTTTTTGAGGGTCAAATTTTTCCGTGCAGATGTCAACGATAGACAACTGTAACTTAAGAAGGAAGTGGAAGGTTGGGCCTGCAGGGCCAAGAACACAGACGAAAGCTGGAAAAGTAATTGTTGAATTTGTTAGATCACTGAAAGACTGCGTTAAAATAAAAAATAAAAAAGCCTGTAAATGTCCAGGATATAATGGCAGGATATGTCGCTCCAAAACTTCTATGTACCTTTCAGCATTAATGGAGTCTTCACAGATGAGACAGTGAAGTCAGTGCTGGTAACAATCTGGATGGTCCTTTTCCTCTTTAGCCCGGAGGACACAACGTCCATGATTTGTGAAAACAAGTCAAAAACAAAAGCTCACTTTTCCACTTTGCATCAGTCCATCTCAGATGAGCTCAGGCCTCAGAGAAGTCTGCAGTGTTTCTGGATGTTGTTGATATGTGTCTTTCTCTTTGCATGGTCGAGTCTTAACTTGCATTTGTAGATGCAGCAACAATCTGTGTTTACTGAAACGGTTTTCCAAAGTGTTCCTTTTACCTTCCTTTTTAGAAACATGTTGCAGGCATTGGAATTGGTGTTGAAGCAATACGAGCAAGTAACATTATGTTTAACACAAATCAGTCTCATTGGTTTCTTCTCATGTGAACTTTAAATGTCCGCCGCTGCTGCACTTTGTTCCGTCTGCAGGATCTGTTGTTTTTATTCCCTGCATGGCAAAGCTAGGTGTTGTAAATGTCAGAGCAATTTTCATCTCAGCCGAAACAAATTCCTCCCGCCTGACTCTGTGGGAATTAAAAGGAACTTGAACTTGAAGTTGTCGTCTCATTGCTGGAAAGCGTAAATCCCACATAGAAATGAGGAGAGTTGGACCTGTGGTGTGACTTTCTCTGTCTGTGAACACGGTCCAAGAAGGCCGTTCTATGAGGCAGCAGTAAAAACTTTCCATGAGTAACGTCTTGTAGTTTTCTTGCTCACCTTGCTCATTTTGTGGAGCTGTTTTCTCGAGCCTCCTGGTCTCGAGTCAGTGGGTCAATATTTGTCTTTAACTTTTGACCTGCGTGTTTACCCACCTTTTTACTCAATTGCTGCCATCACTGCAGTCTAGTTTAGAGAGGCCGTTAAACCCTGGAACAAAATACCCTGACTCGAAAATCCAGACACAGCAAAGAGTGAGAGTGCTGAGTTTCTAGATAGTTAGATATAATAAAGAAAAAACATTGGGATTAACACACATTATGTCAGTGAACCTGAGCCACACAGTGTAGCACCTTAACACCAATAGTTATTCACAGAAATTAGCAAATCATTAATTATCACATTTGTTCAGCCTTGTCCCAAACCTGTAAATCACTTCCAAAATCTCTCCAAAAAGTTTCCACCAGCTGGAGAAACAGTCGCCCAATCAGAGCTTTGTAGGTTTGGTCGTCACTTTCTTTTATAGCTGCAGCTACTGTACGTAGAAACACTCATGAAAAATAGCAACAGAAAAACGGCTGGGTACTGTGTGGACAAGGTTAATGTCACTTTTAAAAGTAACTTGTTACATTGCAAGATTACTGGACCTCTTCGCATTACAGCGTTCCCGTTGCGTTGAAAGATGAAACTCTTGGGTACTTTTGCGTTACCAAAAATGCAATTTCAAATGCAGCCTACTGCACCAGTCTAAGGTCCATAATTTGTAACTGCACAGGCTAATAACAGACACAACATCCCCTTTACAGTTCTACATTAACGGATATGTTATGCTATGTTATGTAGCCCAAAATCACAAATCACATTTGCCTCAGGAGGCTTTACAGTCTGTACAGTGTGCATCACCCCCTGTCCTGTAAACCCTCAAAAGAGTGAGGAAAAACTCCCCCTGAAAAACTTTTTTAACAGGGAAAAACAGGCTAACTAGTTCATACAACAGGTTTCTTTTTTTTTTGCAATTCAACTGCAATTTAAAAAGATGAGTGATTTGAGGTGCATGAACAAAAATGAAAACCGGTGGAACCTCAGAGGTGGAGCATTTATGTGTCTGTTGGGTTACTATTGATTAGTTAAGACAAAACAGCACAAAATAACCACACCTACCAACCAGGAATTTTCCAACATGAGCTTAATGTCTTTCCTGATATTTTTGCTTCCGTTCATTCATTCACTCAGATATTTTCCTCACTCCTTAGTAAGTTATCACCATTTTCTTCATTGTGTTACAAGGTGTTATCATATATTTCATTGTTAGATTAAATGTCTTAGTCTAAGTTGCCCCAGGCTTTTTCTTATGATTCTACCACACACTGTAAAAACTCAAAGTTTCAAAGCAACAGACTGCAAGAGATTTGAGTTTTTGAAAGTTTTGAAAAAGTTTTACAACTGATCTTTTGTTGAGATAATTTATTCTTCTTCTTTAGATAAACTTAAAGCTTTGAATTTTAGAAACTGAAAACATTGCATTCAAAAAATATTTAGTAAATTAATTGAAGCAAAAGAAGAAAAGTAAAATATCTCAACTAAAGATTATAGGTCAGCAAAACTTTTTAAAGCTTATTTCAAGTTTTTGTTTGTTTGGTTTTTTTGGCAGTGCAGCTACTAAACATAGTCACACAGCCAGTAATGGTCTCCAGTCATGTGTAAATGATTCCACAGTGAGAATTTAGGCTCCATCATCATTTTACATCATAAAAATAAAGGTGAAGTCACATGCTACACAGCACATATCATTTCAAATTAGCTTTTTGTGTTTAACCAAAATCTCATTTATTATTGCAGATGTATTATGCTTGTTATGCTTGTATCAATAAATGCAGGTTTTCCATGTTGGGCTGCTGTGAAACGCTGTGGGACTCCGTGCAAACGTGTAAGTGAAGTGCTGGCATTGGGTAATATTAAATTTAAATAGAAATATGTGCGTATCCGCAGCCAAATGGTTACAATTATCAAAATTATACGACACAGACACATCCCGCTTATTAGCAAAGCTACACAACCACAGCATTAACAACCAGCACTAACACTGCCTGAACTACAATTACTGCTGTTACAATTACTGCCACTACCACATACAGTATATCACATGTCTGAGTGTGTACAGTCTGCTGTTAATAATCCAGACTGCTGTGACCTGCTTTAAATACATCCCCAGACTAATAAGCTCATTACTGCTCCGCTGTGAGAGCAGTGGGTCAGGAGTTCTGCACACACACACAAAAATTACACACCGTAATACTGTGTGTACATGTGAAGCGCACATACACATGAGATCGAGCACACATGCACTCATTCTGTTTGTGCAAAAGCATGTAGAAAGACTCCTTCCTGCAGCCCTCACATGTAGACATGAATGGAGGCAGACAAAGACACACACACTCATATCTCTGACAGCCCATCCGTCTGTACATCCATTCATCCCCGGCTCTACAGTCACTCATAGCGTAGCCGAAACTATTTGTGTAAAATTAGAGGTGAAACCACATCCTCTCTGATTGGATCTGTAGACCTGCCGGGTCTCTGAGTGGCTGTGCAAACAAACTGAGCTGCACCGTTACAGGCTGGCTCCTCACATCCGCATCAGCACAGGAAATACACACACACACACACACACAACTAAACTCATTTTAAAGTTGGGTTTCAACAGATTGAAATCCTACACTTTTATCTCTAAACCTTATTTATGTAATCTGGTGCCTGGGTATTCAACAGGTGGTCAGCGACCCCTTAAGAGGTCCTCAGAGTTACTGCAGGGAGGCCGCCAAATTATTGTCTGATAATTTCATGAAAGTAATTCATCATCTAATTCATGCAACACAGACAGAAGGCTCCCCATGAATCCATGTGCAATCATGTGAACCAGCTAACCAATAAATCCTGAGTTCATGTGAAAAAAGTAGTTCCCTTCCAGGGGATAAAACATGATCAAGTGCCCTCTAAAGTGTCTGTCCAGTGGGCAAAATGTGAAGGGAGCCCTGTAGGATACCTTTCCAGTCAACCAAACATAATAAAATGCCCTCTCGGGTGCCCTTACACCGAATAAAACAGGATGCCTTCCCAGTGGAAGGCAGATAATAAAACAAATTAAATCTGAATCATCAATAGGAACTGTTTTACCATAAATGCATCACAACTTTCGGTGCACTGGTGCCCCTTTTCTTTTTTTTTCGCCCCTGCCCCTCAGACAGCCAGACAACTACTCTGTGCAGAACAGCGAACAAGAGAATACCTTAAAAATATTCAATGCAGTAAACGTAGTAGGGGGTCCCTGCTCCGTCTCTGTATCAGCTAAGGGGACCTGAAAGACGTTGTAGCCCCCTGATCTACACCAAATTAACTTCACACATGCTCTCATTTTACAATGTTTATTTTATTGCACACACCTGCTTCAGGTACGATAGAATCTGGAATGGGTTTGTTGGCAAATGGACAACAGACTGAGGTTTGCCAGAAAAGTGATGAGGAAGTATTTCCAAAAGTGTGACTGACGGTGTCTGTGCCAGCACCTGCATGTGCCGTAACCGATTTATTAAAGAGTTACTAGGTAACAGAAATCAATGCAGAAAGTGTTGGACCCACATCTGCTGCAGACTTTGATCTCCAGCTTTATTAAAACGGCTTTTAGACACAACATGAGTCAGCAGCCAAGAGGTCATAAAAACACGGTCTTATCATTCGTGAGTTATTCCTCACATTGCTGCAGTTCCTTGGCTCCGGTTCCCAGTCTGTCTGTCTCACTGGTCTGATAGCTCTGATTTCTACACTGACTCATTCAGCTGGTTTATATAACTGACGGATGAGAGCCGCCCGCCTGCTTTCTGTTCCCATCAATCGCATCCTTTTCTTTCTTTTTCCAAATCAGACCTCCAGCTCTCTCTGCTGCCTCACCACATCCATGTCTCCTCGTCTTTCGGTCTATATTTATTCTGCTATTCTGTCTCTTGTAATTAAAGCCTCCATTTAAGGGGAATTTAAAGGGAAATGCACCACTTTTTCCAGTCAGTGTTGATGGTAAATGTAGTTAATTGAAGCAATAAATTCATCACTGCATGCTATTTCAATGAAGGAAGCTGAGTTCTCCTGCTTGTGGAGCCATGCAGGTGGTGCCTACATGTCCCAGGATGCACTGTGCATGAGGTATCACCGCCCTAACCAGTAGTTATTACTTTGTTGGCAAAAACATTAGGCGTTAGGTAGCACCAGAGAAGGAGACTAGAAATCCAAGCTGAAATATCCTGTAGTTCTTCCTGCATCCAGTGACATCACTGTGACATCACTGGATGCAGGAAGAGCAACAGATTTTGCAGCAGGAGAAATCAATTTGCCACATTTACCAACAGCCCCGATTGATTGCTCCCTTTAAAGAGACAGTTCGGATCATTTGAAGGTAATACACCGACTCACACGGCCCCACTTCAAATTGCTCGGACTGTCCCTTTAAGAACATGCCAGTAGTTTTGCAAGGGGTGAATCATAACTTAATAATAAAATAAAACAAATAAATAAAAACAAAAAATAATTAATTAATGCTCATGCAGGCAAAATATTGCGACATTCTTGGATTGAGCGGCAGAGAAACAGAATATTACGAGCCAGCGAGCGCGATGAAGTCACAAAATAATCATTAGACAAACAATAACTGACATAAAGTATTTATATGAGCTAAAACTTTCCACATGCTTTAACTTTGGACACCATACGCATTTTGGGGGGGTCTCAGAGACCGCCAAGCTGCTGTCATCTGAAAGGAGCAAATATAATTATAACCGCTTTTACTTTGCATGATCAACCAAGGGTGGTTTTGTATAGAGAG
>JAJHUR010137101.1:9174-23605 GCA_027495735.1 Lutjanus campechanus | reverse complement strand
GACAGAAAAACACACAGGGTCAGATAAAGAAAGAAATAGTGTACGTGTGTTTCAAGCCTTAAACATTAGAACAAATAATAAATAAAGAATAATATCCTGGAGTCTTTTGTTCTCCTTTCTGTGATGACTTCTTCCCCTTGTTGCCATCGGTGCTCCAGATCTTCAAAAAAACAGCCGTAACCCCAGAGAAAGCTTTAACCTCAAAGCCAAAGCTTTTAGGTGTGTCTTTATGTTTAAATGGGTCATGTTGTATGGCCGACCTGACTGAGGGGGACGTCTCATGAAAACCATCTGAAAGAATGAAACAAAAGACAGAAACTGCTAGAGGTGGGATTCCTCTGAGTACAGAGGACGATGTGTGTGTGTGTGTGTGTGTGTGTGTGAGCATGCGTGTTTCAGTTAAGATCAGGTTCTCCCAGTGAGGAATCTGTCATCTTGTCACTGTATCTGACCCTGATGCTACAGTTTCTGCAGGTCGCTCTTTTCGCCTTTATAATCAGCGTACAAACTGACTTAAAGGGACAGTTCAGATTGTTTGAAGTCAGGTTGTACGAGGTTCTTCAGTGTGATACTACAGGTTGGAGAGGCACTGCTGTGCATGAACTGCTGTGGACAGGGTCGGCACAAAAGGTATTTTAGCCACTTAATAAAAGGTACTCATGAAAATCCAATAGCTCCCTCCTGCTCAACAAGACTCCTTTGGCAAAAACAGTAATTTTACCTCGCAGAACAGTTACTCATTCACGGCAACCTCAGCCTGTTTGTTACTTTGTGTTACTGTATGACTTCTGTGAATCTGAATTATTTTTTTTAAAACACAGAAGCCACACAATGACACTAACTAACTAACACACTGAGGCAGCAGCAGCCCAGCAACTTCCATGTTCTGTGAGATTAAATTACTGATTTTGTCAATGGAGTTCGGAGTTGAAAAGTTCTGTTGATGCAACATCTGGAAAGTTTGTGAAGTTTGTTTAACGTAATTAACGTGTGATGGCATTCTTCATATTCTTCAACCATATCAAGGTGCTGTAGAATTGTGGCTTGTGACATTCACGTGTGCAGCTGATAGGCTGACGTCCATCATTTGCATTATTTCCCATGATGCATTGCTGAGAGTTTAAGCTTACTGTTTTATGTTCCAAAATGCAAAGTTTGCTCCACATGTCAAACACAACAAGATGATGGACCCAAACATACAGACAGGGAAGAGTGTAGTGCTAGTTCAACAAAATGTAATGCAAAGAAAAAATGTTCAACAGTCTTACACTTAAGTGATGCAAAAAAAAGAAACAAATCCAAAAAGTCCAAAAACAAATTCAGTGACAGAAGATTAAGAACACAAAGTCCATAAAAACAAACCCAAAGACAGATGACACAAAAGGGCAACGATGAACTGACACAGAAACAGAGAAACACGAGGACTAAATAGACAGAACTGATCAGACACAGGTGACACAAATGATAATCAGAAAGGGCGGGAAAAGGACAAAGACAGGAAGTAAAGTCAGGGAACGAGGAGGGAAGGAAAGAACTACAAAATAAAACAGGAAATGACCAATAAAAACCCCAATGAATGTTTGTAATGTGTTTGGTGGTTTATGGCAGAGTATGTTTGTCATTTTTGTGCTGGTTTATTGTTACACAATGAGTAAGCTATCACATACATTTCTTTACTGCAGCTGTAACGTGGATAGCATTATCCTTGTACATTGTAAAAAATGCTTATGTAGAGAAAATGTGACAAGTGCTACTCAACTCTAACTTCGCTCAGCTTAAAGCATGCAACATAAAATGTAAGGAGCAATAATGAAATTAAGAAAGAAAGGCAGAGGGAAAAAAAAGTTGTTCAGAGATGCAGAAGCTGAAATCCACAGCAAAGATGGAGGATAGAGCAGGGATTGTTTGTGGGAAACACACCTGCTCCACAGCTTTGAAGACTAGATGAAAGCATGCCCTCTAATTACAGCACAACACAAATATCAGTGTTTTACCTCTCTGGCCTGTGAAGGTTTGTGGAGTGATAAAAAAAAACCCCAACTACTCTCACTCTCCTTCTCTTTTATTTGTCATATCTCACATTACCGCCACCCTTTGCGAATGGTGATCCCTCAAATTTGTGTGTTTTTGTGCTGTGCGATGAAGCGCGTACTGTATCTCAGCTTCACTCCTGCGTGCAGTTAGTCGGCGAAATGTTCCTCCGAGTCTCAGTTCGGCCTAACAGGCAGGGACAGGAGAGGAGAGGGGCTGCGAGAGGTCCCAAACTGGCTCTTCTTTCTCTGCTAACACGATGCCTCTGACTGCTTTGTTTTGCCTTAAACGCATCTTAACAGGCTCAATGGATTCATACAGCGCGTGCAGTCGTGTTTAATGAAATGCCTGCGTTATAGACGTAATTAGACGGCTGCATATTATTGCAAATGTCTGCATTTATCACAACAAAGAGAGGTGAAGAGAAGCGGTGAGGAGGAGCGCACAATATTTCACTGCACTTGTTCTCAATCAGATTCAATCTCTTTTTCAATCTGTGCAGAACCGATGCAACACTGCTTTGCAACGATGCATGCATAAGGACCCAAATGCTCCTGTCCCCGCGACACTGAACTCTAGAAATCCCCAATCCCCAAACTCGTGCCATTTGCCACCAGCACAATGGAACAAGGCATAAGAGTTTCATCTTTTATTCACTAGGGCACTCATGACGAATTAAACAGACATTATCTAAGAGCCTGTGAGCTGCGAGTTAGATAACATGTGAATCTCTATCTAGGATATGTTGTTACCTAAAGTGTTCCGAAACGTCTTTTAAATGCCAAGAATAAGTTCATTAATATGAGAGCAGTCAGGACTGTATGGCCTGGTTGAAATAAATCAGTGAGCAGCAGCAACAGATGGGAAGCTGCTACACCTAGTGGATTCATAACAGAACCGCACGACCTTTGGGTCAGATGCAAGGCCTGTATACTGACATGCTGATTGTATATCTTTATTTCTTAAAAAATTACTCAAACCAACTAAGCGATTATCAAAATAGTCAGTGACTAATTTAACAGTTGACTACTGATCCATTTGCAGCTCTATCTTAATGCGTCATTCATTCACAGCTCTCTCTTACTCTCCTTCCTGCTTTTGGGTGCTCACTTGTCAGATACCCAGTCAGATGCAGCCGCTGACTCCATCAGCCAATCATGTCGTTGCCGACAAACTTTAAAATCTGCTCTCCTCTCTGCTGTTGTCAGATGTCATTTCAGTGCGGGTTCGTTGCGACCCTGTTCACCTCCAGTTCTTCATGTCCAGTCCAGGCTGAGCTCATCAGAAGTCCAGTCGTCATCACATCCTGATCTTCAGCCGTCCCTGATGAATGTGACTGTATAATTGCACCAATATAACTGAATATGTCACAATAAAGTTGCCCTTCACCTTTACCTTTTGAATTAGCTGCCCGGAAGAAAAAATAAGCACCACCTGTCTTCTGAGTAGCAAGATCCAGAACAAGAGGCAGTTTCCAGCAACAATCCCCGACCACTTTTTACACTGAAATCTAAAAAAGACAACAGTTACATGATGACGTGCTCGCTGTGATTCCTGAAAAACACTAAATCTCCACTTTTAAAAACTCCCCTTCCAATCTCGCCAGCTGCACATATGTATTTAGCTCGCTAACATTCACCATGTTAATTTTTCATGTGAAACTTTAATATTTGATGTTACTGATATCAACTCATCTTGTAGTTAGCGGTCTCTTGGGCTTTTAAAGGTAGAATCAGTTGGATTTTTCTAAGCTGTAAACACGCCAGAAAGATAGTTGAGTCTCATTCCAAGGACGTCAGATGCTTTTGTTTTGGGCTGGTAAAATGTCCCAAACTCAGCAAAATAATGAGAAAATAAGGAAATACAGGCAAAGGACAGGATCTCTGCAGATGCAGCTCCCACCACTAGTGGGTCATAACTGATGGTTGAAATGGATTATGTTTATATGAGTCTATATGTTGTTTTTTTAAGGAAAAAAGTTGTATATTATGTCTTTTAATTGTTGTGCTTCACATAGCAGTTAAAACTTAATGCCAACTACATCAGTGTTACTTTCATAATTGCAGGAACTTACACCCTAAAAAAATATTACAATGGAGGGGAACTTGTACTTTGAGTAATTTATCAATTAGATACCTTTTTAAGTCTCTAAAATGGTCATTTTCACTTTCATCTGAGGCGAATTTTATGGGAGTAATTGTACTTTTACTTGAGAACAGATTTTCAGCACTCTACCCACTCTGTACGTTAAAAGAGCTGCAGCTGTTTCTCCTGTCCAGCCATGCTGTCCGAGAAGAGATCACCTCATAAAGCGATTAAGAAAGAGGGGACACAATCTACAGTCCTGCAAAAATGTATTCTATAGTTCAGCTTAAGTTGCAGCCACAAAATTTCCCATTTAAGTTTATAGAGCAAGAAAACGCTGTCCAGGCAAACACAGAGAGGGACTTTGGCACATTTTATTTGTCTAATTCAGACTGCTGGAGCCTCATATTATCTTCAGCTGAACTTTAGAAAGCATTTTTGCACAGAACGAGGAATGTGGATTTTTGTTCGCCATCTCCTGCGCTGGAATCGAGTTAGGAAGGAATCTATCCTTCAAGACTCTCCGAGCTCCTCTGAACCCTTTGCTCTTAGCCGAGGATATAAAGCTACATGACTTGAGCCCTCATTGACTATTCTGCCTGTGAAACTTAGATTAGCTGAGTCTCTGTTTAAATAATTCCTCAAAGCACATTTCAATCACAAATAATCATTCTTTGTCAAATCTGGATGTTTATTCTGTGGCGATTTTGGTTGCTTTTACTTGTTTTTATATTTATGCATCTAATCATTATAAAACCTTTCTTTTTCTTTGGTCAGCTGCTCCACTTTGGGCTGTGATCATTTTCCCTACTAAGGTTTCACAGTGCAAACATCTGAAACTGGAGGCTGGGGTTATTGGGCAATCAAAGCCATTAAAGACCTCACTATCAGCCTAATGCCAAGTTAATTTCAAAATGGAGGGAAGCAAATGGACTGTGAAATATGTGCTAATAGTAACAAGCTTTCCCCAAGTTTACAAAAGGGGAGTGAAAGAGGTCGTATAATACCCTGCGCTGTTATCACTGAGTCTACACATATAATTTCACAGAGTTTTGGAGTCAGAATCCAGGGACAAGGACAATTAAACCAGCGACTGCAGAGGGACAGGCTGGTATACTGTATAATGCTGTGTTACAGAGTTCACAGAGAGACTGGGTTCATTTAAAGTATACGGTTTAAAAATACAGCTCACATCATACAAATAGATCTCAACCTCTGTGATATCCAAGAGCAATATGAAAACACATGTCTGCAATTAAGACGACGTGAGGTGTGCTATTTGCCAAAAAACATTCATTCCTGCAAACATAATTTCACATCTTTAGAGGAAATTTGGCTGGATAAATATTCATTAAAGAAAGCAACACCTCCGCAGTCGGGCCACCCAGTTCAACATCCACCCACACGACATGTACATCCTCCTCCTTCATACATGTGAGGTGGAGTTAGTGTACAGTGTAAAGCCTAAATACTTGGTGCGACTAATGTGTTTTAGTTTGTTGCACACAGCCTCCTTACTTCAAAGGGTTCCTCGATTAATGAATACGGAAACTCAAAGTAACGTTTTGAAAGGACGCAGTGACTTCAACACATTTAGATAAAAGTTTGCAGGGCGTTTTCCTCAAAGCAAATTGTTTTATTGTTCAAATGTGCCTCTGAACATTTCAGCTTAAGAGCACATGAGTATTTTTCATCCTGATCTCTGTTTTCCCATGTTTTGTGTCTACACGACTAACAGGGACAACAATTTTTGAAATTGGCCCAGTGTTGAGGGAGAGTGTTGCTGCCATCAGCCATGTTAGATTTGAAAATATCAGGTGAAACTGTGCACAGACAGAATTTATTTTAACTAAACCATGACTGATGATTGTTTGTAAGGAAAGACGAGCCAAGACGGTGCTGATGAGCTGTAGTTTGTTTCTTTTGAGCGATAAATCAGGTGTTTGTGGTCAAACAAAATGTATCTTAATCTTTTAAAACAAAGGGTCTGTCTCTGCAGTGATGCTAATCTGAGACTTTCAGTGGCAAAAGAAGCACTTTTAGTGGATGTACAATTATCCATAACAATTATACTGCAACCCTTTCGCCACTGACAACTGCTGAGGTCTCGCTCAACACTGGACCAATTTAAAAAATGTTGGCTTCATTAGTCACTTAGACACAAAAACATCAGAAAATAGGGTCCAGACTGAAAATTGAAGTATTGAAGTTGTTGCATCTTTTTAAAAGTGGGGAAAACTAATCATCTAACATAATAAAACACACTCTAAACTCAAAATCAGTGAAAAAGTTGTGCTTACTTTCTTAAGCAATAGGCTGAATCCAAACTAGAGCAGCATGCTGGACTGGTCTTTTCTCCCCCAAATATATTTTGACATGTCACAGTAGAAGAACACGTGTTAATGGTAAATGAATGTCACAATGACACGGCCGACTGAGATACTTCAGTAGAAGAAGCCACGTTGTTAGTTACTCTTGTGCTTTTTCTTCTGCGTCCAGTGCCAGTGTCTGCTGTGGGAAATGACAGTGAAAGAAATCGATCTGGTGGAGCTCACGGTGCTGCGAGCCTCGAAAACATCAGCCCTTGCTCTCGGATGTGAGAGATCTCGAGCATGTCTGTTCTCCGCAGAGATCTGATCAAGAGGCTTCCTGGCACCATCAGTGTGACGATTCCTAACTGCTCTGAGTGGTTGTGGGGAAAAAAAACAAAAAAACACAGCTTGTGAGAACCAGAGAGCGTCTCAGTGGAGTGCACAAGAGCAGGCAGCTGGAAGTCAGAAGCAGAAGGAGCTGAAACACCCATTAAAGACTGAAAATCACCTGACAAACGCTTCTGAGCAAAGCTAGTTTTAAACCACAAGAAGACAAAACTGATGAACGAAAAGCTTTAATGTAATGTGAAACACAACTTTTTAAAAAACGTAGATATGCATCATGAAAAAGTGAATTTATGGGCTATCATAAATAAATATGTGTCATTTGAAAATGCTTTGGCTTTCAAGTAAGTATTCACTTCACCAGGCCAAAATGTCTCCAACTGTAGCCTCTTGTTATTCTAAGAGGAGTTTAATATAACACATCTTTGCATATTCAAGGCTGACAAGTGAAAATTAATATTCCCAATGCTGGAATCTTTCATGAAATACAAGAAGGAGTAGAACAAACTAATCAAGAGGCTACAATAAATGTAATCTGGTATTCAGGACAATAATCAGACACACGTGGCCTGATCAATATTCCCTTCATTATCAGTGACCTCTGCTGAATCAGCGCTGGCAGACAGTTAAGACAGATCTTTGAGAGGTCGCGTCCTTGTCTTTCTACAGAGTCTCTTACAAAAAGTCAAAGGACTTTTAGGAACTCAATTTATAACTTTAGACCAGCGAAGATCATGAAGTTTCAGCTCCATGTCAGGTCCTTAATCAAGTCTTTTGTAAGGTGCATGACTTCATGATACACTCTTGTCCTCAGACTCTTGTCCACCTGTCTCAGGAGAGGTGGAACAGGCTGTGGCCGACCTGCGAGGCGTACATGGCCAGATGTGCAGCAGGGAGGACGGGGCTGCAGCCGAGTCCGTAGAGCGCCGCTGCCCCAGCCTGCAGGTTAATACTGAGGGGGAAAGGGAAGGACGAGAAGCCCGGGTGGAATACGGCTTTGGGCCCGATGCCAGCCGCTACTTTGAGTTTCTCCACCTCGGCCTCCTGGAGCCTCTTGGCTTTCGCTCGCCGGTTCTGGAACCAGATCTTGACCTGGGTCTCGGACAGGGACAGGGAGGAGGAGAACTCGGCCCGCTCGGCGATGGACAGGTACTGCTTCTGACGGAACTTCCTCTCCAGGGCGAGGAGCTGCGTGGTGGTGAAGGGGGTGCGGGGCTTGCGGTTGGTTTTGTGCTTCCTCAAGGAGCAGACCGCTGGACTGAGCTGCCCTGGAGGACATGAGAAAAATGTGAGCCGGAGTTAGAAACACAGTTAAAGGGAGAAAAAAATAAATAGTCTGAGATTTTGTGGACAGATTGTTGATTGTTGAGTCTCATTCCCAGGTTGTCAAATACCGACGGTTTTGGTTAATTGTTCAGTTTCATTGTTTTGTTAGTCGCTCAGTCCAACTCGGGCTGTACCCGACTCAAAATTGTGTCAGCTGAATCAGATCTGGCTGTTCAATAAGAAGATTCAATGACTCATTCTTTTTCTTTTTTTTTTTAACATTAGTCTACATGAGTATGTTCTACCTGTATGAGCCTTGTTTTAATGCATTTTTCATCATTTTTCATGTGAAAACATCAGATTTACAGACAGTCAGAGAAACTGTGCAGTCTCATAGTTCATAGTTCAGGTATAAAATCTCAGTGGACTACGCAGGGCAGGTGACATGCTGCAGTGGCTGACAGTGCATCACCTGTGCTCCATTTCTATCACTCCTCTCTGCATCCATCCCAGTTAATTTTGTGGTTTGTGGTAATTTAGAGGCTCTACAGCCTGTGATGCTGTTGCATTGCTCTCTGTACAATTACACAGCTAAAAAACAAGAGCTAAAACTTGTTTATCAACCACTTGTTTCACCTTTTCTCATCAGTGTTGCAGCTAATATAAAACTATATTTATGATCCCCCTGATTTATGCCACATACCATGTATTTTTACCAACCCAAAGCATTAGTATTTGACAGCCTAAGAATGAGTTTAAACTATTCTAGCTAACTAGTCTGCCTCTATATGACCCACATAAGTTAACAAGACCATGTGCAGAAGATCAGCTATTCCTGTATAGTTACTCTTAATGTCAGCCACCAGGTCAGATTCTCTGTGAAGTCAGATGAAACAGGCTTGTGTTTAAATTTTCACAGGCAAAGTTACAGTAAGCGGTATGTTTGCCAGTTAAAAGGAAGACGGAGGACATTTTTATTTAGATAATTTTATTTTTAACATCATAATTTGTGGCTATCACAGTGGAAACACTATCACTTTTGTCCACAGGGGCCTCCGATATGAACACAATATGAATATGTTTCTTGCAGTAGCTTTAATTATAAGAATAATTAGATTTATAACAGATTGGTTAATCATTAAAAAATCATCAGCTGCAGCCCTAAACAGACAAAACATGAAAAAATAGAGAAAATAAACTTAAAAATGACAATAGAATTTAATATTTTATGTTCCTTTTCCCTCATTCTTCCATCTCCTTTCTTTAAAAAAATGACTGAACTCTTATAATGATTTATATACAACATTTATTAGACTCATGTCTATCTCTCCCTTAATGTATCAGTTATGAGCTGAGATCCAGCTTCAAACAGAAATTTCTGCCTCCAACTTTTCACATCTAAAACATGTTGCATCAGATCCTCCCTTGGGTGATTTAAAGCTGTTTCCCAAACTTTTTCATGTCACAGACCCTCACAACAGATGCACATTTGACCATGGACCCCCAGATTTGAGAGGATTTTGACTTAAGAAATGCCATGTGAGTATTTTATTTTTTTTTGGCTTGAAGATACTAAAGTCTTCATAGTCAATTAATGATAAAACCAGATCACTAATCAATCAGTTCTGGTTCAACGTCCAAAAATGTGATAACAGTTGAAATAGGATGTTCCTCCAGCTGCAGACCCCAAAAACCCACCGAGGGATCCTTGTTGGTCCACTAACCCCAGTTTAAAAACCACTGATTTAAGGCATAAAGTTGTCCATCTTTATAAATCACTTATCATTAAATCTATCGATCATATCTTTCAGACATTTCCCGGATGACTTACTGGGTGGTGTTGACACCTTGATGGGGCTGGGTATCCAGGACGCACAGTCTCCGCGCTCAGACGGCTCTGATTTGATGGATATTAACTGTTTGTTGAACTCATCTGGCCTGCTGTGCGCCTGATGATCACTCAAACCGTAATTTCTCTCTTTCCCGTCCGTCGTCGCGTTCAGCGGCCTCCGGTCCGACATGAGCGCCTCCACGCTGAACGGGAGCGTCGACACCTGCGCCGCGCGCTTCTTGAGCCGCTGCGGCTGTTGAACATCCTCGTCTGTGGAAAACTCGTCCCTCCAGTCTCCAGGGGAAGACATGCTATTCTTGTTCGGAGCAGGGATCGAGATCTAATTCCAGTCCAGAACACACATAACTTTCCGCCACGGAGTGCAAACATGCAGCGTCCACACGTCGAGGAAGTTGTCACAAAGTTGACAAAGTTTGTGCTGGAAAAACTTTGGGAGGAATTTTCAGCCAGATGCGTCCTGCTCCCGGAGCTGCAGGAAAACTTCTGATTGGACGGTGTGTTTGGGGATCCCAGTGCTGCCACACCTCCAACTAGACTGGAGCTGAGGTTCTCATATTTTTCTCAGCCAAGGATCTCTAATAATAAAAATAATATGTCCTTTGGAATAATCCGACGTACTCCTCTGCTTAGTAATGTGAGAGAACAACAAGGAAAATTTATTAGAGAGATATAAGACGTATTAAAAATATGCCCATATACACACATCAAGAGTGTTTCACTAAGTGCATACATAAAATAATAATTATTTTATATAATATACAATAAAAAAATAAATAAAATCAGTCAAACATTTTGGTAAATCTTGTTATTTAATGTTTTTTTTTCTTTTTTTAAAATTATTTTTCTTCATTCTAGATTAATAGTCATCAAAACTATGAAATACTGAGTTATATGGCATTATGTAGTAAGCAAAAAATGTGAGCACAAGGCAAAATGTTTTATAGTTTAGATTTTTTTTTTTTTTTAAACAGTCTTTTAACTTTTTATTGGTGACCCATGGTTTCTCTTACGCAGCTGTTGACCTACAAGTGCAATTTGTTTTTGCTCTTTTGATATTTTTCTTCAAAGTAGTGAGATTTTACTTTTGCACACTGTATAATCTGCACCATTTCTTAAAAAATAAAGAAAAGCACTGCATGAGAAGTGAGTCCAAACGTTTGACTCGTACTGTGTAATATATGACTAATACAAAATATAAAACTGGCCTTATAAATAAATAAAAGTAATGGTTGCTAAACTAGATTGCTAGATTAGAACATAATCTATGAATTATTTTAGATTTAAAAATGAAAATATTTGTTGAACTTTGAAGCCTCTTGTAAAGTTTGTTTGCTTATGTAGGTCATATATTATGTTTCATAATCAGTTAAAAAAAAAAAAAACTCCTTGCAGATGCTTTATATGAATAAATCTGAGAAGTTTTCACGGATGCCCTGGCAGAGAGCCATGGACCCCTAAGGGTCCCCGGACCCCTGTTTGAGAACCACTGGACTGGACAGCCGATCAGCTGCACATCAGCCTCATTCAGCAGTGATTACACAGGGAGAAGACTGTTTCCTAAAAACAACTCACAATGTTTTATCATAATTACCGACAGTAACGGAGCGTATTTTATGCAAACTGCCAACCTTTGCCATAAAAGTGCAGGAAAATCGCCCTGCTCGGGGTCCTGAATTAACGCAAAGGAATTTTGTTTGAGACTGAGGTCTGGGATTCTGAGGGGGGGAAAAAAACTGCTAATCAATCCTCTGTCTGCTAAACTCTCCTCCATCCTGCAATTAGGCTGCTGGATTGTCCTGGCAGTGTCTCTTCCAGGATGAAAAGCATCAGTGTGACATGTGAAGAGCTGTACTTCCACTTTAACAAAAGCTGACAGAGCTCCTGATTCAAGCCCCGACTCGCAGAACCTGACGCACCAACTGTGGGAGTAATCACAATGGTAATCAATAAGAATCATGGAGCTTTTAAACTTCTCATATCAACTATACAGCAACCACACACTTAAATGTGAGAGTCAGTTTGGGAGATGGATTATGGTTTTGGGCAGGCTTTAAAATGACTGTCATTACATTGTTATTATTAACACCTTGTAATTAGGCCTGTGGAATCCGGTTCTTTTAAGCAGGATTTAACGGTAATGATGGAAAATTACTACCTTCCTGAGGTGTGTGGCGCCCGCTGCGATTAGGCCCAGTCTCTCTGCTCTGTCGGTGGAGACAGAGGCGTCTCGTGCCTGTTTGAAGCTCATACCTGTAGGGCTCCGGAGTATTAGGGAACATCATGAGAGGTACAACAGCGGCTCTGTGCTTCCTAAACACAGCCTCTAACCCTCTCACTGATGAGATAAGACGATGCAAAGTCCTGAAAACCAGCCAAAAAGGGCATGGATGTTCAAACTGACTAAAAGGGATTTAATGTGGGGCTGTATGAGGAGCTTATCCAGTATCCAGTTAGAAGAAGCAGAGTGGAGTACCAGTAAGGAAATGAACTGTTGTGGACCTGGTCAGCAACAAAATGTATTTTAGCCGCTTAAAAAAAAGGTTCACCTAAAAAAAATCAATATCACTTTAAGTGTTCGCTATATTTAGAATGTTTTCTCTGCTTCACTTTGCAGGCAGACAGCTTTTTCTGAAGGGAAACCATAATCAACCCTTTGCTAAGCCCCGCCTCCAAACAGCAACTGTCCAATCCTAGCTTAGCAACTGTACCTAGGGCTGTCAAGCTTTCCATTTCTCTACATGTTGAAGGTGTGCAGGAGGCTCTAAGAAGAGCGATACTCGTCGTTTCATGAGTCTGGACGGTGGCGTCTTCTCGCAAAAACGTGAAACACAAGAGCACACGTGGTTGATCTGCTCTAACATAAGCTGCAAATGTTAGCATGTCTGGCTAACTAACGCTAGCTGCTGTACCTTTACCTCCACTGCATCTGCTGTATTTGTTCTGTGGAGGTTTGAGAAGGAGGATGTGGGCTGATGAAGAATCAAAGTGGGTCGATGACGATGCATCTCTCTCTGGCTCGCTGTTTCAGGTCTAAGCCGAGGGTCAAGGTCCGCTGCACTAATCGAGTCCCTGCGCTTTATTTTCCCACGTTAATGAGTGTATTTCTGTCATCTATCATGCAGATGTAGCCTACCTGCCGCATTTCACCATCTGACTGTTTGCTGAGATGTAAGCTAGCTTTAGCCTCAGTCTTTTAGCATTAATGTTATATCATGCACGCAGCTGCTAGCTAACTTTACATTAACGCTTTCACAGGGTTCTTGTTTTAAAACGTGTCAGATGGAAACATTATGTGAGTCAACCTGAGTGATCTTTGGCTCACATCAGCCAGCAACACTTCTGAAACATGCATGTGAGTCATTATTTAAGCCGACAAAATCCATGGCTGTCAGCAGAAATGAGAATCTGCTTTGGTTTATTTCTTTAAGGAATCACAGACCTCGTGTTTCGGTGATGAGTGATGCAAATCTTGATGTTAAATCTGCACCCGTTATCACTTTAAACTGCATAAATGTAGTGCAAGAATGAACAGTTTGGCAGGCGTAGCAACAGTAACTATGGAGGGCGGGGCTCAGCGCAGGGTCAATGATAAAAAACAAATATTGCTCTCTAACCAACCAAACTCCATAGGCAAAATTAATAATTTTACCTTGCAGAGCACAGAAACTGCTGGTAAACCACTACCTCATTCTGTTAGTTTGTTTGTGTTACTGTATGACTTTGGTGAACCCAAACTATCCTTTTAAAGCACAGGAATTAAATAATAACACAAACAAACAAACAGATGGAGGCAGCGGTAGATGAGCAACTCCCCAGTAAAATTAATGATTTCACCTATGGAGTTTTGTTGGTTTGAAGAGAGCAATATTTGGCTAATATAACGGTGGTTTCCCCTCAGAAAAGATTACACTTTAAATATCTGGCAATAAAATTAAGATAAAACACATTTGAAGGAGTGAGGAATCTAAAGCATTAAAGGTTGTTTAGGGCATAAATTGCCATTTAAAAATTGCATACAACGTTGACTAAAATGCGGCCGACAGCTAAAAACAGCATAAAAGGGCAATTAAAAGCAACCTGTGGGACATAGACTGAAATATGGTAAGGTTAAACATTGACTATCGAGAGGTACTACATACAACCCCACATGAAATTATCCAAACTATCCCTTTAAAGAGATGAACGGCAGACGGTTTAATGCCATTCTGAGTGTTCATTCAGCCAAAGAAAGACATGCACTGCAGCTGCTGCAAATTTAATGTTCTTATGGCATGTTGTGTCCTATGGTCTATACTCTCGTGTCTGCCTCCTCATCTACTGTACATGTCTCTCTCATATATACAGATGCCCACGCACGCGAAGGCCACCTGTGAGGTGACGGGAGTGTGCCGTCCGCAGCTCTGTGATCTGTGTGCTCTCTGTAATCAGCGGGATTACAGTGGCATCAGCGGCTCGACTCCCCAGCGCCTCAACTTCATTAGTCTCCGTGTGAAGCAAAGTGCTCTCGCAGCGTGAGCGCATGCAAATCAATGAAAGGGGT
>JAJHUR010137100.1:0-32182 GCA_027495735.1 Lutjanus campechanus | reverse complement strand
GAATATTTCATGTGTGGCAACAGGCTGTCACGTGTGCACAACTCAAACACAGTCTCTCTCTCACACACACACACACACACACACACGAAGCACGAAAACACCTGTTGACTGGCGACAGCTGAAGGTCACAGTACAAGCTGCTTGTAAACAGTCCAAAGAACAGAATGGGTTTCAGGTTGTAAGGGGGAGAAACAGGAGCAGAGAGGCTTGGAAAGAGGAACTGAAACGGGGCAGAAAACTCGGCGAAGCTCCTCAGCTGTGTTTCCAGATATGTGACTTATAAAACCAGAACTAATTTGAATATCTTGGAAATTTGGCCACATTATTGACCTGGTCTTGGAGTGCCAGCTGCTACAAATACCTGAAAGTGAGCTCAACATTTCGTTCCCGTCACCTGTTTTCCCATCTCATGAAATCCATGTCAGGAATCGCTTGGCTGATTGGAGCGTTTGTAATCGTTTTCTTTTTGGCTCGAGTTTGAATGTCGAGTTGACATTTCAATATGAATCCAACATAATATGAGCATGAAGTCAGGCTGAGTGAACGAAGTGAAAGTAAAAGTAGCAATTCAGTCACATTATTAGGCTTGTTTTCATCTGTTAGACTGATGAAATCTGCTGTCAGCCTCAAAATATTCCACCTATCTTCCACCTGTCTTTTTCTTCTTCCTAAAAATTCATTCAGAAATACCATTAAAGTCACATATCTTAAAATATGCATTGTTTGTATGTGTATGAATCAAACTCATCCCTGAACTTTATTAGAGTTCAGTTATCTAAACAAACTAATTCTCCAAGTTGGAACTGTAGCTTCTTTGTCACTTTCAGATTGTGTAAGCATTATGTCACTCCACTGATTCATACAAACACAAATGATGCATATTTTCCAGTGTGCTGAGATTTTAAGACATTTGACTCTAAGAATTCAGTGATTGTTTGCAGTCGGAGACAAATGTTCTGAGATATCACTGTGGAAATATCTTTAGTGGGACCTTGTTGGCGGCTGCGTTGTGTTACGACTGTGCGACGTCAGCAGGAGCTGATCGCGGTCTGTCTACACAATGTCTGTGATTCCACCAGCAGCTCCTTGGTGCGTTACAGGAGCAGCTCTCCGCTAAGCTTCAAAGACGTGCCAAGTCTATTTTTGACATCAATTTGCACAGAGCAGATCGAATGGGCAGGAAGTCAGAGGGAATCTGGTCAGTTTTCAAAATAAAAGTCCCTGTGCAGACTCACAAAAGTTAGGCAGGCAAACTATTTAACTACATAACCCATAAAAAGTCAACATAATCAGGCGGGCGAAAGGCTTCGCTGCTGAGACGCTGCTAGTGAGGGCATGAAGCCGTCTGGAGGACGGATGCAAACTGTTACGCAGACATGCCCAGAGGAGTCAACCAGTAATGCGTCGCTAAATTGGTTTGCCAACCGCCACAGAAGGAGAAAATGACAAAGAATGACGAGGGTATCATGTGAGGCTGCTGTTTACCATGATATCAAATTATATATACTGTGATAGAAGATTCGTCTCCGTCATCTCTGTTCTTAATCTCGATAACAACGCTGTGATTGGTCGATTGTTTCTCCAAGCAGGGGAAACAGCCGTCAGCGAGCACAACACCAGGCTTATTTTGAATCACTGAACACATCAGACATGACGGTGGTGATTCATGAGTCTGGAAACTTTTAACAGCCGTCACATCTTGAACTGGAAAAATTATTCAGGTTGACGCAGCGCCAGGAGACAAATATTAGAGTCAGTAGAGTCAAGAGTTTTACTGTAACGATGGTACCAAATAAAAAATAAAAAACACCCGGGATCCTGACAGCTCAACGCTCCTCAGCTTTCCCGTCTTCACCCGCTGCTCCTCCTCCTCCTCTTCATCTCTCCATCGACACCCACCCCTCCCTCCCCCCTTTCATCCTGTCTCTCTCAGCTGTTCCCCCTCGTCTTCTCTCTGGAATTATCTGCCGCCCCACCCCCCACCCACACCCCCCCTCTTCATCCAACTGTCCCTTGTCTTGGCACAGGACTCTCCTCAGAGGTGACTTTGACACTGGCCAGAGCTCTCCCCTTAAATCCCATTAGCCGGGACAGATACTGCCAGCCAGCCCGTAGTAATAGATATGGTGGGAAGGTGTTTTTTTCTTCCTATATTCACTTGATAAACGTATTGTCTCGGGGTAAGGTGGGCCAAAAGAAATCGATCCGTTTGTATTAACTTCCCTGCACTGTATGAGAGGAATAAGCCACGGCCAAGTTTCAATATTGATATTAGTGTTTCAAGGCTGTTAATGAAAGAGTGTATATGTTCTATGAAACGGTGTTCTTAAAAGTTGGCCTCGATCAATGCGTGAGCGTTGTTGAAAGACTGGTTCTGTCTGATTATATGGCAAAAAGAGGAAGTGCAGACTGTAATATCTCCAAATCAAAACAATTACTTTTGGAACATGATATCATACAATCACAGTAAAGTATAAATAGAAAAGTAAACAAAGAGTTTATTTGTGTTGTGATTGTTCGTTGGTCGTGTTCCAGCTGTGTTGATCTCGTCTGCGATTATTAAAAATGCATTGTGGTTTTCATAGTCTGTGGCTGAAGCTGTTAAAACCAAACTTGATAGTTGTATTTGTAATTTCTTCAGTTGATTTTGCTTGAAATCAATGAGTCAGTGTTTCCCAAACTCTCGTATGAAAAGTCGCCACCTGATCATGATGCTGCGAGTTGTTTCTGTCATCATTAGTTGACAACTTGGACGCGTGTTGCTGCAGGTCCTCAGATCTTTTCACACTGTAACACTGGCCTGATGAAATAACAGAGCTAGATTTCAAAATGCTGAGTAGGTGTGTTTAAAGGGTAACTTCAGTATTTTTTCCAGCTATTTCCCCATATTTTTGTGACTAATGGGGAGAGCAATGTTTGAAAGTTACCCAGAACTGCACAGCATCCACTAAAACTGCTTGTTTCGCCACTGACAGGCTGAGATTGTTATTCTACAAGTCCCAAGGACTTTTTAAAAACATATTTTAACTTTTTCACAATAAGACAAGGACACACACAATAGACATAAAGCCCACTACCATTATGTAAAGCAACAAAAAGAAAGATTAGTGCAAAGATGCCAGTCCACTACAGAGACTGTCCTTCCGACCAGGTAAGTCAAGGGTATGAAAGAAAGAAAAGGAGAAGAGAAATGGGTGGAGGGATGCCAGAATATCAGTCAGAACAGAATGAGGCAGGGTTTGCACGGAGCAAAGATACAACAGGGCTCGTAAGTTGTACAGTTAGGTCTCATCAAGTCCTGCCAAAAAACTGCTTCCACACCCTCTGAGTTTTGTGAAGTTCATTTGCTAAAACGTATCTGTTCCATCTTAGCAATAGAAACCGAGCCACCTTATGAAACATGTGGACGATGGAAACTTCCAGTTTAATATAATTATTTTAGCTGCAGCCGTGCCTTGTTTTGGGAGCCTGTTTTTGATGGGACAGAAGGCCAGATCTCCTGTCAGAGGAGCCAAATATTAACAAGCTGCAGTCTGGCTGAATGTTCAGTTTATATTGTTTAGAAAATCAAATAAATATGTCACATCATAAATGACCCAGTACTGATCAGCGTGGTAGTGATGCTTCAGCACTGACACATCTGCATCACATGGGAGACGCTGATTCAAACAATTTACCAAGTTTAGTTTTGGAGTCATGCAGCCTGAGTTCCAATTTAAATTAAATTAACCTATATCTAGCATTAATAAACCAGCTCTGTATACTGGACAGGTACCTGATATCACTCTGTTGAAAAACCACCAGACTCCATCAACAAAAACAGTCGTTTTACCTCTCTGGTCAACTGCTACCTTGGTCCTTTTTTAACCCTTTAAAACACCACAAGTCACACAAAAAAAACTATCTATGGAGGCAGCAGTGAACCAGAAAGATAAAATTACACTTTTATCAACAATCTGACCCCGTCTGTGGCAAAAACAAGCACTTTAAGTGAACTTCCTCTTCCTCTTAAAAAACTGTTGTCCTCATTAGTCACTTTGACACAAAAACATTAGAAAATATGGTTGAAAAATACCAAAGTTATTCTTTAACTTGATTAAATAGATTTAGACCTTACAGCCCCAACACATGCAGCCATTCAGCAAATATCGTTAGAGATATTAATGCTTGAGGATTTAAAAATATATATTTTTTACTGTGAGGTTTTGCACTCCAAATAATCCCACCAAGTTGAATATAGTTGTAGACTATCAACACATCAGTTGTCAGATTATTTGGAAATATTGTATTGTGATATTTTGTGACTTGCTTCATTTTGAAATACGAATTTTGTAATTTTGAATATCAATAATCTTTGGCTGCATTCTGAGATTTAAAAAAAAGTTAAATACAAGACTAACTTCACTGTTGTTGTTTAAAAAGGCCTGTTTTTGACAGTTTTTCATGATTGACATCAGCGTGCAACTCGCTGTAACAAAGTCACGACTCCTTCATGTGTCGAAACATGAAACCTCTTCATCCTAAAATGCAGCTCAGGTGACCGGATCCACCCGGCTGCCTGCTTCCCTCCTTCCTCCTCTCTCATCTCCCTCCTTTATCGCTTATCTCTCTCTGCTCATCCTTTCTTTTCCCCTCTCCCCTTACCTTCCCCACTCTCTCATTTCTTCTTCTCCTCTATCAATGTTTCTCCTCTTTTTCCCCTTTCTTTCTCTCTATACTCTCTAACCCCAATTTTTCTTTTACCTGTCTTTCTTACTCCTTTTACTCTTTGCTGTTTCCCCCCAACTTCTTTAGCTGTCTCCTTTCATCCCATCCTCACCATCTTCTCCTCCCCACTCAGTCTTTCTCTCCCATCTTCTTCTCCTCTTCTCTGCTGCCCTCCCCTCATCTCTCCTCTCTTCGTCCCCTCTCTTTTCTCCCTGTCCTCCTCCTCCTCCTCTCTTGGATCTGTCGTTCTCAGCTGTTGTCCAGGGACTCAGGGCTCCGGGAATGTCACCATTGACGTCACCCGGCATTCCACACATTCCCACGCCAGGCCTCGCGTAATAGGAGACATCACACACACACACACACACACACACTGAAGGCACTTACACACACATGCACATGTACAGGGTACAAAAAAGTCCATACAAACAGTCAACATACATGGATAAAGTAACAGACACATCAACATGTTTCTGTGACTCACACTCTCAGAATAGGAGTGTATTCATGGAGGCCTCAGCACACTCAGTGTAAACATCACACACACACTCTCACACACACATACAGTGTCATGATACAGTCATCTCAAAGTGACAAGATAGAAAATACGAGGTCCACAGCTCAATAACCTTGTCATTTTTCATGATGCTCACTGTAAATAGTTTAGTTTGATACTTTTTCTTCTAAGTTAACTTGAAAAATACAAACATAAGATAGACAGATATTTTTCTACGTAAAAATACATCGAAGGCTGCTTGAGAAAAGCTCGGGGAAGCAGTTTATTGCCGGCGTAAATGGACAGTAGTTTCATAATGACCTTGCTGACAATTGATTAATTATTAATAATTTATAAGATATAACACTTTTTTTCCTCCTTATTCTATTTTTCCCCATTTTTTTCCTCTTTTTAAGTCTAAGCTTAATTTAAAACAATGTGAAATATGGTCCAAATTACTGCCATGGCTACTGATTAAATATCCATGAATTTGGTTACATTTTTAACAGCAATTAATTGATTAATTATTGATCATTAAACCTGTGCTGCCACAGCGTTTTGTTCTTTATTTGTATGTCTTTGTTTTCATTGCCCCGTTTGTAATCAGATCACCTGATTGGCTGTGATTTTAAAAGTAACTAAGTAGATTACATCTTGTAATGCATACTTAAGTACAAGTACCCTAAAAACTACTTAATTACAGTAATTTGAGTATTTGTAATTAGTTACTTCCACCCCTGGCAATGTTAGATACAACTTGAGGCAGCTGGGAAAATGTGTTCTTTGTCATTCTGAGGCACTGACCAGACTTTAGATTTTTTTGGGGAGAGGACATTTTTCGTACTAATATTCCTGTCAGCACTTTTCAGACGACAGTATTGATTTACATTCTGCAATACTGTCACATTTTGTGCTTCGGTATATTTTCCCACAGTTTATCATTGCATCCTGAAATCTGCACACTTCATTTCAAGCAGGAATGCATCTGGGGTCTGGTTGAAAAATGACTTTAGGGATCATAGACACACAAAAATGCATGAAAAATATGCATTTGTAAATTCCAGTAAAACCATAACTAGTACAGTATAATGTAAACACACACACACACACACACACACACACACACACACACACACACACAGATGCCAGTACTCCAGGCTGTGTCTGTATGGGGATTTGGTGTTGGCCTGAGGGCACCAGCAAGACGTGCATGTCGGTCACACACACAGAAAATCGCTCTAACACTCTGCGTGTGTGTGTGTGTGTAACTCTCATAACTTGTGGTCAACACAGAGCCGCCACCCTCTTCTTTTACCCACAAACATGAACACAACGCAACCAGCAACAGATTCTCATCAGTCAGTGACGCACACGTGCTCGGTGCACACTATGCAACACACACACACACACACACTGGGAGGGTCGTAGGATTTCCCAGAAACACCTGGTGCAGACGGGGTCCACTGTGCGTCAACAAGACACAGGTGATTTCATTGGTCAGATGTCTCCTGGGAAATAAATTCTTCTCCTCTCTCCTTCCTTCTTTCCCTTCTTTCCTTCCCTACCACCTTCACTCTCTACTTATTATCTCAGTTCCTACCTCTTTGTTTCCTACCTAACCTCCTCCCTCCTTCTCTCCTTTATTCACTCCTTCCCTATGTCCCCTCCTCTTTTTCTCTGCCTCATTAACTTCACTTTAACTTCCCCACTCCTGCCTCACATCCTTTCCTCCTTTTCACAAGTCCCTTTGTCATCCCCTACCTCCTACTTTTCTCTTACTCTCTACTGTACTTCCCTCCTCTTGGTACTTTTATTTCAAGTGATGCTGATGTTTTAAACACTCATTTGAGAGGGTGTTGAGGCAGGGAACACATTTGGGGCACTCGTAGCCTTTCGTATGTGTGGCACTAAATCCATACTTTATGTGGCCTACTGTGTGCTGCTTCATACGCAGGAGTTCTTCAGATTTTTTGCAGCAGAGTTTTTGTGCAGCTGGACTGTTGCTCTGCTCTGGTTTTTTCCTTTTCAAAAGGAAAATGCCAATTTTTGTGGGTTAGCGCTTCATTTCAAGAGCAGAGCAGCTTTGCAGCAGGTGGCAGGTGAGGACAGGGTCGCAGTGAGTGGAGTTTTGGCTGGAACAACAAAGAAAATTTCAACATGTTATATATTATTATAAATTACATTAATAATAATTTTGTAGCATTTTGCTGAGGCCCCTCTGGCACCCCCTGGAGGACCCCGGGGGGCCCCCACAGTCCTTCCCACTATTGTTACTTTTGTTTTTGTTTGTCTTGACCTCCCGTATTCCTGTTTTCTCCTCATCCCTTCGTTGCTTCCTTTCCTCCTTACATCATTCTCTCCTCTTTCCTTCCCTCTGTCCTTTCTTCTAGCCCAGTAAAATAAAAGCACCCTGCAGAGACCCAAAAAAAAAAAAAATGGTGACTGGGTTTTTAACAGTATCTTGCAAAAATGGGGTCCCAGCCATAAGCTAATATTTGGGGACCCCTGTTCTAGCCTCCTCCCTCCTCCTTTACCTTTCCCTCCTTCCCATTCTCACCTTTTTCTCTCTGTCATCTCTTTCTCTACCTCCTTCCCTCTTTTATCAAATTCTCCTCTCCTTTTCTGTCCTTCCATTTTTACCTCCACCACATTCGTTCTGTCTCAGTCTTTCCTCACTCCCTACATCATTCCCACCTTTTGTTATTCCCTACATTCTATCTTTTTCTGCCTCCCTTTCCATCTTTGTCTCCTTCCCTTTTCCTACACTTCTTCCATTTTCTACCTTCTTTCCACCTTCCCTCCTCACTATTGTCCTTTCCTTTTTTGTTGCCCAGTGAAACGGAACCCCACAAAGGTCAACTTCGGGTTTTTAAAGACATCTTGCAAAAGGAGGGCTCCGGCCATAAACGAATACTGTGGGACTTTGGCATGGAAAAAGTTGCAGAACTCCTGTTCTAGACTCCTCTCTCCTCCTTTGTCCTTCTTTACCTTTCCCTCCTTTATCAACTTCTCTCCTCCTCTGCTGTCCCTCCATTTTTTCCCTCCATTTCTCTTCCCTACATCCTTCCTACTTTTTGTTTATCCCTACCTCCTGCCTTTCTCTCTTTCAACCTCCCTTTCCTTCTATATCTCCTTCTCTTTTCCTACACCTCTCCCTCTCCATGTCCTTGCTACTTTCCTTCCCCTCTCTCTCTTAATATCTTTCCGTCTGTGCAATATTACCTAAATCCTCTTTCTTTCTCTACCTCCTTTATTCCTATTATCCATCTCTCCTCTTTCTCCCCTCCTCTTCTGTCCTTCTGCATCTCCTTCCATTTTTACCTTCCACCACATCTCTTCTCTACATCCTCTCTGCTCCTCTTCATTCTTTTCATCTTGTTATTCCCTCCCTCCCACCTTTCTCTTTCTTTCTAACTGTCCCTCCCTCTGTAGCTCCTCACCTTTTCCTACACCTCTTACATTTTTTACCTCCTTGCCATATTCCTCTCCTTGTCTTTCTTACTCCTCCTTTCTACCTCTGCAGTATTACCGAAATGCTTGTTCCATCCCTACTTCTTCCTTCCGTAACTCACCTGTCATTCCCTACTCCGTCTTTACCCCATCCTTCCCTCCCTACCCTTTCCTTCTTGCCCACCTTCTACCTACCTCGTGTTTCCTTCTCATTTGTTCTGTCTGTTGCCATTTTTTGGTTGACTGTTAAGGAAAAATATTACTGCTAACTAACCAGTAACTTCAAATGAACTCCAACTCCTCCTCCTCCTCCTCTCTGCTGTCTTTTCTCTCTTCATCTATATCTTCCCTCTTTTTTCCCTCCATCTGTACACCCTCAACCTCTCCCTGCTTCCGCCTCACTTCACCCCTTCCTCCCTCACCGCCTCCATCACCCCCCTCTTTTCACTGTCACTGTTTTTGGTTTTTTTTTTTGCTCCTCGCCGCCTTTCTTCCCTCCCATTGAGCTGTTACAGAGGTAGTGTTCATTTGTTGTTGTTGTCAGGTTCAGTTCATGGTGTGTGTGTGTGTGTGACTGAGATGAAGCAGAGTCACATGCCGCTGTCGTCTGGAGGCGGCGTCATGGCGAACTGCTATCTGCTATCACACACACACACCCTGACTCTGCCTGTCCAAGGGGAATACAGCCTCTGTGTGTGTGTGTGTGTGTGTGTGTGTGTGTGTGTGTCAGGGCTGGGAAAGTCCCTGCTGTCCCCCTTTTTTTATACACACTGTGACTGACTGCGACTGTTTGAGTCGAGTTCTTCTTTTGACCTCAGCAGCACGAACAGGCTGCTGTCTGCTGGAGTCTTGTTGTCATGACACCCAGACCCTCCATCCCCTCCTCCATCCCCTACTTTTTAATTGAAAATATAAAAAAGAAAAACAGGAAACATTACAATTGATGAAAAAGAAGTAAATACTAAGAATATCTCTGTAACATTCCTTATAAGCAGGGGTGACGTCAAAGTATGCACACACACACACACACTCACACAGGTGCAGTTCTGCGACAGAAGCGTGTCATGTATCAGGTATTGTTGTTTCTTGCAGAGTAACTGTTGCATTGCAGTGTTGGAGTTTGGAATGTGACCAGTGTGAAAGGAGGGTGCGTTCAACAGCCGTGACGTTCTGTAATGTTGCTGGAATGCACCCGTGAGAAAGAAAGTGAAAAGCAAACCTACTGTACACTGCAAAGAAAGTCTTTTTTTTTTCTATTATTAAAGAGCAAGTCTGGAAATATTCTTTTTTATTATTATTATTATCAACAAATCTCATCAAAAAACCAAAACCAGCAGTGAATATTTCTACTCAGAAGTGTTGTGTGTGTATCAAAGTCTGATATATCTTATTCCTCTGTGCCATAGAGCTCCATTGTTGTCTAAAATTTATTAAAAACACATCAGTGAGCCACACTGTTGTGACATGTGACATTCTTTCTTCATTACCATAAATACACACACTGTTGTTTATTTTGACTCAATCCCACACACACACACACACACACACACACACACACACACACACCGTCCTGCTGCCACAAATATGTGTCTTTTTAAACAGACAGTGGCCAGCTGTGTTAGTAAATTACTGAGCCATTTTAAAATATATAAAAGTGTATCTGTGACCTGTTTTTAAAGATTGATGTCTTCAGTAGGAGGAGGGGCTCTGAGCTGAGACAATAAGGAAGTCAGAAATTATTGACGGACAGACTAATGCATTGTTGGTTTTGGTCCTCTCATGGGATTTGTTGACAATAAGAAAGCAGAATATCACCGGGCTTATCCTTTAAAGGACCAGTGCGCAGGATTTCGCTTGCAGGTTGCAAACACCTCGTCTGTCCTTCCTCTTCAGAGCTCGTAGGAAAATCTACAGTGGCTGCAAAATTCATGCAAAATGTGAAAGGGCTGTATGTAGAGCCAGCGTTTGGTTTGTCCATTCTGAGCTACTGTAGAAGTGTGGTGGCTGACAGCCTCCATGGAAGAGGACCTGCACCCTCTTCAGATATAAACAGCTCAATCTGAGGTAATGAAAACACAACAATTCTTGTTGTTTTCAGGTAAATATACACTAAAGATGGGGTTAACCCCCCCACTTTAGTTTACTTGCTTAGTTTGTCTTCATTCCTGCACATCTACAGTATGGGATCATGATATATATTATCTGATCCCACTGACACTCAATAACTGAGCCAAGGTAGCCTTATTTTGCAGTTTAAGAACATAAAAAGGTCTGTAAATCTGGGAAAAACTATCTGAACTATCTCTTTAACCAAATGACACACGTTAAGACTGTCATGTGATCTTCTTTTCACACTCCCACTTTAAAAATGTCTGCACTAATAAAAACACACTTATTATTATATATTATATAAGATTATGTTCCATTTTTGCCATATTTTGTGATTACATCCCTGTAAATCTTAGACTGCACCTTTAAATCTTAAAAACTTTACTTTAAAAGTTTTAAAAAAATCTACCATTGCAGTAATTACTTTCAACCTGTTCCAATACAATTCAAACTTTGTCATTTTTCTGTCTTATTTCAAGATACTGACACTCATTTGTTATGAATTGGTTTGGATTGGACATGTATTTTTTTAAACACAGTGCGAAGGAGCCAAAAAGGCCAAAAACATCAAATCTTGAGAAAGAACAGCTCTGCACAGTGCAGGTATTTCATCAAGCAGGCGAGCTTTCAGCCTTTGAAGCATCATCAGGGAAAATGTTTGACAAAAGCGAATCTCACAGCTTATAATAACATGCAGTTATGCAGGTACACATGGGAAATGCAACTCGCAATTGGAGTTCACGAGGTACAAACACACAGAAAGATCTAATAATTGTAAAATATTAGGAGAATGTTGAAATAATATCACAGAATTAGAACATTTTTAACTTGTTTTAGGAAAATAAGACTTTTAGGGCTCAGTAATCAACAAAACTTATTTAATATGAAGGATATTTTTTGCAGTGTACGATGGAAAGAGTCCAGAGACAGTTGTGTGTGTGTTTTGCAGCAACCGTCGAGACGACTGAAACAAAAGAGGAAAGACGTCGAGAGTGGAAATAAAATAGTTCTGGAGAGAGTGACATGGTTTTTGATGTGGAGGAGCTGCAGAAAAAAATCAGAGCGCCGCCAAAAAACACTGTTTGAGCTGCAGAAACAATGAGGAGCATGTGGTGCGACAGAGCGATCCAAGTCGCTAATGAGAAGACACACAGGCAGACATCAACACACACACACGCGCGAGCGCACACACACACAAAGAGCTGAGTATACACACCCAGGCAGACAAGCACAGACAGAGTTCACAGGTAGACACAGACACTAAAAACATCAAAACAGACAAACACACAACCTCCTCCATCCCTCCCTCTTCACTAAATCTCTCCCTCGCTCTTTCTGTGTCTCTCCAGCTAATGGCTACATCAGTGCCAGGGCCTCCCCGGGCCTCCTCTCCGTATCCAACGGCAACAGCCTGGGGAAAGTAGTCCCGGCTAAGTCTCCGCCTCCACCCAGCCCTCAGATGGTCAACAGCCGCAAGCCGGACCTGAGGGTCATCACCTCGCAGAGCGGCAAGAGCCTCATGCAGCTGGTGAGGAGAATACAACTACGGCAGCCACACGGGGACAAATGATGGGTCCAAACTCACAGGAGACAAAACATGTAGTCAGAGCTGAATGTGAATATTAACTAAATTATTTTTATGGCAAATTAAAGAGGTAGCTTCATTATGAACCCTGACTTGTCATGGAGCGACAGAAGATCTTTTATTTCTTCAGAGTTAGTCACTAATCTTTCTTTTTTCCTTCGATTTGTTTTGGTGATTCTGACATTATCTATTAATACAAGGGCCTCAAGCAAGAGCCGCTCACATGAATTGATTAAAGTGGCGTGTATGAGTGACTTAAGAGTGAATTGTTGCCTTCAACATTTTTCCTCATACGTAGAATTATTTCTGGCATGTCGTATTATCATGCACAGACAGTCTGCGTCCCTCCACGGGGAATAACGCTCGTTTGAAACAAGAATTTTAATGCCTTTAAGTTCCCATGAAGCCGAGTGATTGTTGCTCACGCGTATTTGCACGTTTCCTGTAAGTAGGACGGACTTGTAGGAGATATTGATTGGTGTTTAGAGACCATAGCACATTAAAGGGACGTAATGAAGGGGAAAAAATAAAACAAATTGATGTTTTATATTGTTAATATGCATATTATATTGGAATATAATTTAAAATGTAATTAAAATGATTTTTTTTTTAATTTGCCGTAAAACTTTCAATGGACTTTTAAAAATGTTGGGCTCCAGCTATAAGCTAATAGTATTTGGAGGGTCTCAGCATGGAAAAATTTGGGGAACCCAATATTAGCTGACTCTTCAGACTGGTTGCAGTGAACATGGCTGGACCAGGACCGAACACCAACTCCAAGAGACCAGTTTGACAGCAGGGAATACAGTACCAAAGTGTTTTTTCCTGCAGGATTTGGCTGAGTCGGCTAGCTGCACATCAAACCAAGCTAACAGCAGTTTGCGATCAGCTACTTTAGCAACAAGTTAAGTTATTCTCCATTAGGAAACCCAGTTAGGCCATGTTCACTGGGAGGCTACTGTTTCTTTGTCTACTAACGACAGATAGTTGACAGCAGTTAGCTGGTTTAACAGCTAGTTAAGCTACCTGTCTGTCAGGAAACTCAAACATTGTCATTGTCGGGCCAGGTACTGGCCTATAGGGGATGTATCGTGCAAGACATATGAGAGGAAAACACTTAAACATCAATTTTGACTTCATGGGAACTTTGATCCGAATGAAAATCAGCTTTATTTTGCATAAAAACTGAAACAGTTCAGTTGTCGTTCAGCAGGATAATTCTCAGTAGAAAATCCTCTGTTGCCCCCGACAGCGTGACATCATGGAGTGTATTTCTGTGACTGTCTCATCCCCTTGAACGCCTCCTATTTTAGCTTCGGACTGCTGCGCTTTAGGAAGATGGTTTTCGGTATCTAACTTAAATCCATTCAGTCTTTATTTCTGTCACAGCGCAGCTTTGTGATGACACAGCGTCGACAGCTGTAGTAATATTTTCTAATTGTTTCGCTTCTGACTACTGACTTTGCTAAATTTGTAATGTTTTGTTCTGCTAATGTCTGACAGCGGGACTTGAAGCTCAGCAGTGTTAAAATGTTTTTTTTAATTAAACCCACAAAAATAGTTCACAACAGGTCACCTTATGTGGCAGTTTACGGGCGCTGATTATGCTAATGATGAATTCTCTGGAAAGCAGCCCCACTAATGAACAACTGGTATTCATCAGGTTGAAACAAGCAAGTTAGACAAGTTTGTGCAAGTAGAGTTTGGTGAACCTGACTTGGAGGACTCGTAAAAGGTTTTGTGTATGAACCCAAAAATGTTCTTGCATGTGGCAGAGTAGAAGTAGAAGTTATTATACCTTTATAAAGGTATTTCGTTGCTTTTCGAATTTACATTGTTTTTTTCTTTTTTGGGACTTAGCATAAAGTATAAAAGTAAAAAATCTGTCTGTGTTAAAGAGTGAAAGCTAAGCATTTTTCTTCAGTGTTTCTAAATCTCTCTCTAGATTTTCCTCCCTGCAACATCAGTTAAGTCAGATTTCTACAGCCTTTAAACAAAAAAGGGAGTAAAGTTCTCTTTTGATATATAGAAGTTTTAGAAGTCACACATCCACCGACAAATCCCAGACAGATTTCTTGGGGATGTTTAAAAAACACTTCACATGTAGATGTTGTAGAGATGTGAATATTCCCCCTTTCTGTTGTGCAATTCAACATCTGGATCCAATCGTTCTCCTGCATTCTGCCATCGATCAGTTTGGCTGCATTTTGACTTAATAGTTGAGGAGGTCAACTTAAAGTCGACTGTGCACCACTGCCTGGAGACTAGAGGCCCTGTTGTCAGTCACATACACGTAAATGTGTCACTATAAACAGAACTGTTAACAATACTTCTTGACTAGACGTTAGGTAAAGTTCATATGTTCATATTTTCCTGCAGTTAGTTGTTGTAGAAACGTAACCCGTCCCTCTGTTTTCTGCCCCCCCTCCCCCCGCCTCCACCTGCCGTGCAGACAGAGGAAGAGCTGGAGTTGGTGAGTGAGGTGAATAGACTTCTAGACTTTTAGCCTCGTGGATGTGGTGTCGAACTCTGTGTGATCTCACTGAGCATGAGTGTGACACCGTCAGCAAACGCACCCCGTCAGGGCTGACTCAGTGGCACCGGTGCTATGAAGAGAGTAGAAGAAGAGCGGTTTAGAGCACACGGTGGACTCAGAGCATCAGAGCAACAGACACACAGTGGACAAATCAGCTGGTTGCACTGGTTCCTGGAAGATTGAGACTGTGAAACTCATTAAGTTTCCCTCATGACGATGTTATGATGTTAAATCTGGAGCACCATCGCAGCTGTAGACTTGAGTCAAACATGAGGACTTGAACTTCAGAGAGTTTCAGGTTTCTACCTGGTAAAACTCCAGAACAGTAGAGGATAAATAAGATGAGCAGGCCTTGCATTTTGAATTATTAGACCTCTGCCTGAAATAACCTTTTTATTACGTAGAAAAACAGTGTTAACATCGTCTTTAAAGGAAAATGTTGCATTATTTTAGGTGTCACTCCAGGTAAACTTGCATCTTGACTTGCAATGATTAACACTACTCCCATGCCTGGATGGTAATTATGAAGCTAGCACAAGTAGCCGGCTAACTTAGCTTAGCATAAAGATCTGAAACAAGGAATAACAGATAGCCTGGCTCTGTCTGAGGCGAGGTTATTATAGTGAACTAAAACTAGGTGTGAAAAAGTTAACTGAAATAAAAGTAAAAACTAAACTTTAGAGGAAAAAACAACAACTACTGACTGTGAGTCATCTGCCTCCACAAAGTCTTGTGTTTGTATTGTTATACTTTTTCTGAACTTCTTAAATTTAGCCCCTGATGAACATCAGCCATATTATACTTATCTGAACTAAAAACAAAAATTAAAAGCAAAAGAAAAGAATTTTTAAAAATGACAGAACTATAACAACTCTGGTCTGAGAGAAACAAACTCCACATAAAAACACCTCTAAAGTTAATTAACACTTTGTGTCTCATTTGTAAAAACAAAGTTCACTGTTTTACAACTTAAGATTCATACTTAGTGAACAGACATGTGAGTGATATTGATCTTTTCATATAACTCTTGGCAAGAAGGCAAATTTCCCCAAATTTAGAGCTATTGTTTTTTTAAATTCTTAAAGACTTAAAAACATCTCTTGTTACCATGAATGCATTTTATAGATGAGCAGCTTCAGTGTGAATCTGATACTGTGCACCTCCATGTTGTTTTTTTCCGGTTCATTTCTCCTCCCACTGCGCTCTTCAAAAGCTTAACAAAGTGATATGTTTGGTCTTAATGGCATCTAAACACATTTGGAACATAAAATGAAATGAAACTGCTGTTCTCCATTTCCTAGTAAATCTTCTATTTTTATGCAGACCTAAAAAAAAACAATGTGTGCTTATTTTTATATCTAAATTCCAGCAGTTTTATATTTGAATAACAGTACATGTAAGTGTGATTTTATGGTGTAGGCAGATAAATTAATTTCCTTTTCCTAAACTACCACAAATTAGATTATTTTTGACCAACCAGCATCAGAAAGAAATCACAATAATCCACTTTCTGAGAGATCTGTGTTGTTTTAGAAGCAAAATACACCTAAAAATGTTGCATTTCGTGACATAAAACATCTCAGAAATTATTTTTAAAAAAAGGCAAAAGTAACAAACCTAAAAAAAAGTGTGTTTATATTGTTCTAAATTCGATGGCACAGCAGAGATTAAAGTGACATTTGTGCAGTACAAACAGTGTATAGAGGGAACATGGAGGGAACCGGAGCGACCAGCTGACTCTCCGCTCTGTGTGAAAGCTGCTCAGCATGTGCATGTTTGGTTTCATCTGAGTGTCGATGCTCTGAGGATCAGAGTGAAGAAAGATCACAAAGTCTCCAACCTGGAACACAGGCGGACATGTTGGAGTCGGACACGCTGACCCCTCCGGTCCTCCACACACACTCACACACACACATGCATGCTGACATGTGTTCATGCATATTTCTCTCCACATGCACACACACACCTCTAACATACCTCTCTGCACACATTCACACGCATACCTTCTCTATACAAACACATTCTTCCACACACTCATCCCCGCTCATCTCTCCTCCGTCAGCCTTGTCGATGCATGCGTTCCTGTCAGCATGATTCTCCAGCACAGCGATGCCTCTCATAACACCTTCCACCGTGACGCCACATAACACAAGCGCCCGGCCCTGGCGACAGCGTTGCCGTGCCAACGCCACCTTGAGATGCGAGACACTTCTCATCTTGCACGCAGATGTTAAAGTGTCACCAAAAAAAAAAGTTAAACGCCTCAGAAGAGAACTGAGGTGCTTGGATTTTCTCACAGAAATGCTTCTGTCTGTGGCACGATGAATAAAACATCTTCCACTGCCCTGCACAGGCAACATGAAGTGATGTAACGCTTTATTATGTCAGACTTAAGTTATTAGTGCTCTGTTGGATTTGTTTAAGATTGTTTTTTTTATGTAGTCTGCCAATAAAACTTCAAATGTTGCAGGAAAACTGAGGGTTGAAAGTGAAGTAGAGCTGCTGCACTTCGGCTTCGTAAAGCGAAGCGCAATTAAGATCACAGGAAGACGTATTTGTTTTCATTTCAACTAGAAGTAGAACAAGCTGTGTTTGTAGTGAAATATTTCAGTAGTAACAGTGTAATTAAATTGTTCTCAGTCGCATTACAAGGTCTCTGCATCCACTCTGCTGTACAGTGGAAAGCACATGCTAACCATTATCATTATTGCTGTTGAAAATGGATGAAGTCATGTGCCGTGAACTCCAACACTCGGCCCATATAAGGAGAAAAAGGCACGATTCGTTGTGGAACCGGACCAGGTTTTCTCACGACACAGAGCCACAACACTGGATCCAAAGATCCCCAAAAGAAAGTGTTCAGGTGTAAATCTTCATGCTAAAACATTTTTAAGCAATTTTCCAACGGCAGTCTGGCACCAGTGAGATTATATCTGAAAGGTTTTGGTGTCAATATATTACAGAACTCTGGTCAACGGGAGTTGAAAAGTAAAATCTCTACTTAAGATGATCTTATCTTAACTGGATGTTTAAGATTTTACTTTTCAGAGTTCTTTAACATTTTGACACCAAAACCTTTCACATACAATCACACCATTGCAAGACTGCCACTGGAAAATTGCTAAAAGAAAGTTTCAGCACAAATTAAAGGGATTGTTTGGATTATGTGAGGTATGTAGTATGAAGTGTTACTTAAAGCAGTCGTGTGGAGAAGCAGCAGGAGTTCTGGCACGGAAGCTAAGCAACATACTGCTGTGGACGGGGTCAGCAGCAAAACTTAATCAGTTGAAGTATACACTAAATTTAGAATATTTTCCAGAAGATTACCTTGCTCTCAGAAAGCCTTTTCTCATGGAAAATCACCCTTACATGAACCAGATATTACTCTCTCTATACCAACCAGACTCCAGTGGCAAAATCAGTAATTTTACCCCACAGAACACATGAGTCTCTGGTGCACCACTGCCTCGATTGGTTAATTTGTTTGTGTTATTGTGTGACTTCTGTGTTTTAAAAGGTCAGTTTTGATTCACCAAAGTCACACAAATAAGCTAAGATCGATGCAGCGAAGGACCAGCGACTCGTGTTCTGTGTGGTAAAATTACCACTTTTGCCAAAGGAGTTTGGTTGAGGAAGAGAGATGAATATTTTGCAGCAGTTTCTATTTGGAAAAGACTGTGACGGAAAGGTAAAGCAGTGAAAATATTTAAAATATAGCGCACACTTAAACTGATATTAATTTTTTTTTAAGGTGGCAAAAATAAGTTTTGCTGCTGACCCCGTCCACAGCATCCACATTGCTTAACTTCCTACACCGGTACTCCTGCTGACTGCCATCTACTTCAATAATCAGAACTATCCCTTTAACTACAGCGTACACAGAGGAGATGCAGATAATTGTGCCAAGAGTGAATTTCATGCATCATTAATTACTTAAATTTTTAGATATTAAATTCAGACTTGTCTTCATTTAGCTGGAGATCCTTTAGAACCAGCCTCCGGCCCCCCGAAGGCCCCCAGACCCCATCTTTAGAACCACTGTAGCCGTAATCACCCCTCCCACCTTAATGTCTTAATGTTCAACTTCCTCCATCCATCTTTCTGTCTTCCCAGAATGCTCAGCGGCTAGGTGGCTCCCAGGTGGCGCAGTCGCTCACCACACCAGTGGTCTCCGTGGCAACACCCAGTCTCCTAGCGCCCTTCTCCGGCATGCAGACGGCCTACAACACTGGTAAGACGGCGAAGGCGGCGCCTGCCTCCCTGCTGCAAGATGGGACATTTTAGCAGCTCAAACTCAAGTCTGTGTGTTTACATCAGGACAGGAAAGGAACTACTTTAAATAAAAAAAAAGATAAAACATGAAGCCAAGTAAAGATATAGTGTGCATTATGTCATGGAGAGTCTTGAGTGTCATGTAGAAAAACGTGAAAACCTCACAGTGTGATGCCACAAACCACCATGAATATTCACTTTGTTCATTGTGTGAGAGCTTCTGGAATGATTCCACTTCAAAGGTCTCCATTAATATGGATTAGCCCTGATTAATATTGATGCACCAGAAAGTTGTATGATGTAAAACAATCCCCCTCACCCCTCCTCTCCACCTCCTTTTCTCTTTCCCTTCTCCCTCTGTGTCTCCCCCTCCATCCCTTAATCTCAGAGTACCAGCTGACGAGTGCAGATCTCACAGCGCTCCAGACGTTCACACCACCGGGGCTGGTGCCTGGCAACATGGCTGCCTGGCAACAGCAACCAGCAGTCTCCCAGCAACAACAGCAGCAGCAGCAACAACAGCAACAGCCACAGCAGCTGAGCCTGGCGTCGCTCAGTAACTTGGTGTAAGCTCCCTTTTCTTCATTCAAACAAGTCATAAATGAGACCGATTTGCCCGTTTCCTGACCTTTGACCTTTCTCCTCAAACATCCGACCAGTAGGCTTTTCTAAGAGCGGTGCATGTCAGCTGAGTCAGTGCACCAGCCCTAACACACACACACGCACACAGACAGACATATAAAGCAGTTGAAGCACCTCTCCCATACGAAGCTGTAGCATCACCCCAGCTGCGGTTGATTCATCTTTGCGGTGACCTAGTTACTCCCCCCCCCCCCGCTCAGCTCCGACTCCCACTGGAGTCCCACTCTCATTCTCTCATTTAGCTCCTGGTAGCGAGGCTCGGCAGCTAGCTGTGTTATCCTGCACGCAGACACACAGGGTTTGAAACTGCACAAGCTGGACTCCCTCAGAGTTCTCGTTACAGTACTGTCCTTATTTGGCCAACTATTGTCGGAAATACTGGTGATGAAGTGATTTTGGTTTTATGTCCCTTTTTCCTTTTTCCACCTCTGCCACTTACAGGATCTGGAAACAGTAGTGCACCCATGGCTCACCCACACAAGTGCTTTCAGTTATTTTGGCTGCTTGGTCCTCTCCTCAATACAGAGTACAAACTCACTTTCATAGCAGTATGAAATTCAACTCTGGACTCTGAATCAGGGATGACCAGTAACTAACTTGTCTATTTTTTTTTTTTTTTTTTAGAAAATAATGCAAACTGACTAAATGCATTGTCCCCTGTGCCAGTTTGGAGTTGTGTCAACTTGCGAACCATCTAAGTACCGGCTTGCTTTTCCACAGGCCAGAGAGTCGAGTTATTACGTAACTGTACATGCCTCCGTTTTCCTCGCAACACTAATGTCAAGCACTTCAAACTCCGACGCAGTAGGTGGCAGTAATGCACTGTAACACTGGTTTCCACTCATGATAAAAAGGAAGAAAAAGAAGGACAACGACTTCTAGCTACTTTTTATGGCCTCGGACCGACGTGCATTGCACGTTGCATCCAGGTATCAGATTTAGATTCTGAGATTAACGTTTATCTTTACAAATGTTGTGTTTGAAGTGTTACACAGACATCAGAGTTATTGGTAAATTTACTGAAGGGTTTGCTGAGATAAGTCTGTTCTCCTTAGAATAACGATGGATGTTGACATAGCCAGCATTTCCAAAAAGGTCAGAAATTGTTGCAAAATGCATGCTGGGATACTTAGGCGTAGTCTAGCCCAGGTCCATGAAATTTGCTCCCAAAGTGTCCTTGATAAAATGTACAGAGGAAGAGTTTTTCAATATGTTTGTAAGATTCAGAAGAACTGAAAACACTTGTGTGGCTGTGCAGGGTCATGGGTCTGATCCTCACATGTTTCTCTAATTTTTAAATTGATTCACTTTTAGATTTGGCTCTTTGCTTCTCTAAGACATTATTTTAAGTAAGCCTGCTGAATCTCCATATTCCAGTTATCCATTTCCACGAAATTGAAGGCATCTTGAGTCACTCTGTGCAGCTTCTCATAACTTTCAGCCCACACGATTCAGGAAACGGATTAAATAAAACGCTTCTAAGGAAAAGATGTTAACTTTGAAGTGACTAAAAACACTGCAGCCACAGCTGGAGAGGTGGGTCATATGAGGTTAGAAGTTATTTAGCTGCATTTGTCAGCTTTAATTTGTGATATTGACTGTTTTCTTTTTCTTCAGACGTCTCATGTTGCTTTCTTTATAGCAGATAAATCCTGATAATTGCTAATATGACCCACTCACATCAGTGTTTTTGTGATTAAGTTACCTCAGACATTTAGTCCTCGTCGAGGAGGTGTTTACATTATTTTGTCCACTCTCTGTCAGAACATTACACATGTACTGCATCTGTGAAAGTTGAAATGTTTCCAAATTATGTTACATCTTCAAAGCTAACCTTTCCTGAGCCTTACTAGCCACGTATTGGTGTCATAGCAGTTTAGCCATTAGCGCTAACTCTTTGTATGACCAGTCTGGCTGTGATTGGCTGACCTGTGGATGGGGGAGCGGCTTGTAACTGCCTCTTGTTTTGTCCTCCCTCCCCCCCTCTTTCTCCACAGCATGTGGGGTGCAGAGAAACAGAATGCGGAGATGGTTAACTGCATCTCCAATTTTGCTGCTAACCTGAGGTGAATGACATGATAGCATCTAGTGCCACGCAGCTCTGCCATGTTTTTTATTTTTTATCTGTGACGTTACTACACTGCTCTCAGGCTCAGTCAAAATAACCCAGAGAAATTACAGAATAGATGAAATTACATGACAAACATGATATCAAACCATCTTTTCTCTCCATTTGTGTGTTGAATGTGATGCCTGTTGTTGCTTTGCTGTGTCTGTACTTCATAACTCCTTCAGCTCCGCCGAGGCACTTTTTTTTTCTTTCCCCCCCAGATTATCGCTTCACTTGTGTGGTTATAAGAGTTCTCGTGCCACCTAAAGCTTAGATCTGAAGCTCTTTGGAAGTGTCATGAACAAAGAGGAAGATGCTGCAGTGTGACAGCGGCGGCGTCTCGCTAGCTTCTCGAATGAAAGGAGTCTCTGGATGCTGCTTTCAGTCCCAAACACTGTCCCAGCGCACAGCTGTGCGCCACTGACATGCTCACTGCATTAAAATTTTACTTTTACGCCATTTAGCTGTCACTGTCAGCTGACAGTCAGACATAAGTTCCAATTCCTCAGATACATGTAGGCCTCAAATGCCTATAGCAGCATGACTAAAAAGAATAATTTAGATGTAGCGTAGCTGTCAAAGATGATTATTTAGATAGATAACATAAAATGAAATTAAGTTTTGATTTGATTATCAGTTAATCGACTGCAAAACTCTTGGGGCTGACTTCAATTTGGCAATTTTTGGTGTACAAAGTACGCATTTAACATTTGACAGCGTTCTTAATGCTGATATCATTTTATTCACAACAATCTCAGCTACAAATCTATCTTGGCATTAAGTTAATTAAAGAGACTGTACAGCTCCTCAGAATCTCAATCACAAAGAGGGAAATTAAAGATAACACAAATGTGTTAAAATAATGCCAGCTGTCAGGAGTGAGACTGTTATTTGTTTCTCTGTCTGACAAGCTGAAATTTGTCCATGAAAATATGATAATAGGTTGTTTGTTATTGTATACAGCAGCTGTGACTCCGGGGGGTTGAGCATCTTTGAAAAAGCAGTACATAGTTAACACTCACCAGCTCATACACAGCAGAACTCTTCATATCGCCTTGTAAATGTTAACAAATGGCTGGCCAGATTGTATGAAATCGTTCAGCAAACAGAACCGTTAAACCACTCAGAGACTCTGAAGAAAACAAAAACCAGCCAGCACTCACTTAGTCTGAAGAGAATCTGAAACAATCCAACTACTGTTTCTCCACTGAGGGTCAGAAAGAGTTTGTTTCACCTCAGCCCTGAACAACTACTGTTCACTTACTTTCACCATCAGTTCATCTGTTTATCATTTAAAGCTCCAGTGTGTAAGATTTACAAAGATTTATTGGCAGAGATATAATTATCAAAAGCATGTTTTCATTAGCGTGTAATCATCTGAAACTGTTGTGTTTTCGGTACCTTAGATTGAGCCATTCATGTCTGCAGAGGGTGAAGGTCCTCGTCCGTGTTGGCCGCCATGTTTCTGCAGAACAGATAAACACTGGCTCCAGAGAGGGTCTTTCATGAGGAAGGGGAGGGTGAAGGAAGGTGTTTGCAGACTGCGAGCTCACAGCTAGATGCCACTAAATCTTACACACTCGTTCTTTTTAAGCAATAGAATTTTAAAAGTAGTGAAAAAAGCCCATTGAGTTCCTGAGGCAACATCTTCAAATTCAGTTCAGTTCTGTCTAACAATCAGCTCAAAACCCAAAGAGATTTAATTTACAACTTTATGGAACTGAGAAAAAATTTAAGAAGCTGGAATCAGTAAATTTTTTCTAACAGCAGCTAGGGATGCCAACGTCAGTCTGTCGCTCCACCACTTCAGTTCAGACTGAAATATCTAAACAACTACTGTATTGACATTAAATTTGGCTCAGACGTTCACGGTCCCCTGAGGATGAATCATCCTGACTTCGTTGATCCTCTGACTTCTCTTCTTGCATCACCGTGAATTTGACATTTGTGGTTATGAGTAAAATAGCTCAACAGGTACTGGATGGATTGTCATGAAATTTGGTTCACACGTTCATTTTCCAGGTTTAGGATCAATTAAAACAACTTTTGTGATCCTCTGACACTATCTTTAGTTTAATTTAATAATTTAATAATTGGTTTAAGACCAAACACCTGCAAAACTCCTCCTCCTCAGCCTCAGCTTACTTTGCAATTAGTGCTAATTAGCAAGGCACAAGGTAGATTTATTAATCATTTTACAGCAAACGATTTTATAGAGATCAAGTTGTAGTTCCCCTTTTAAAACAAATGTTATATACAAAAGTTAAAGTACACAGTAGATTGGGTGAATAAATAATAAGTCATAGGAGAAAAATAAAAACAAACAGTTTTTCATGGTGGAGAGCTGAGGATGAATTAAACAGTTTCACAGCCTGAGGGAAGAAGCTGCTCTGTAGTCTTTCAGTACAGCAGCGTACTTCTATATATATATTGTCTTTTTTGTCAGTAAATTTAATATCTTTGGGTTTTAGACTGTTGGTTGGACAAATCAAAACATCTGAAGACCTCACCGTGGGCTCTAGCAACTTGTAATCAGCATTTTTGCTTTTTGTAGACATTTCATTGACCAAAAACATGTCAAGTAAATAATCAATTAATCAATGATGAAAACGTGTGTAAAAATTAGTACAGCAATCCAAATAACGAGTTAGATCCATAGATGGAATATTAAAGAGGTTGAAATCCTATTTAATATACAGTCTGTGCCTGAAGCGAGTTTTTCCCCCCGTCAGACAGGCTGCAGGAACACTGCAGGAGCACAAGACGAGCGGAGCATTGTAATTCGACAATAACAATTGACGACAAGTCCTACACTTCAAGTTGATTGGCTGTCAGTTGTCTCTCAGTGTAAAGTTAAGTCCATTATCCTGAAAACAAAAAAGCCTCCACTGCTCTGCAAATATATACCCTGGATTTTGAGTTCAGTGACCGCCTGTCTCACTCCCTGCCAAACTCCATTAACAAATTGCTCAATTTAACCGTTATAAACATCTACTCCTTCTACAAGATTATTGATGATTTATTATGACTCATAAACAAACACTTACTCACTCTGCAAACAATCTGCATTAATCTGAATGCTAATTAATGTGAAATGGGCAAACAAAAACAATTATTCCATCTCAGATAAGAAATTTCAAGAGGACGCCGTGGCTGTGGCGTTAACATATTTCCTTAATTTCTAATGACATATCATGGTCATTTTAGGATTTATTACAGTAAATATGTTACAGATTTCTTTTCTTTTAAAAGATTTTATTGAGTGTCTGTTGTGCTTTAAAATAGCCAAGACACTCATTAAAACATTGGGAACAATAGTCATGATTTCACTGAATAAGCAGTTTTTTAATTTCATCCACTTACAGGTTGGACGCTCCAGTGAACACCAGGCAGGTTTACTGTGTTGTGTGTGTGGGATCAGAATGACAGATTCGCTGTCACTGAAAACAAGCGAGCGCCACAGAAATGTGGGAAGCTTTCCCAGCACACCAAACTGTTCTCTCGGCAGAACGGAAAATCGTGCCGTCCTAGGACAGCATGGGCAGACGTGGGCACTTCTGCAGCCCAGACTGCTCCGGTTTGTTTTTGATTTCATCACAGCGCCGCCTCACAGCGAGCAAACAAGCTCTTCCAATCAAACAGTGAATGACGGTTTGGCTGTGAGCCTCGCCGTCGCTGTCGTCCACACTTTTCCTCACCACAGACTCAGCGAGGAAATGATTTCTGTCATCTTACCCTCTCCCATCCCCCTTTTTAATCATTCCCCTTCCCCTATTTCTGCTTATTTCCTGCCCTTTTGTCAGACTCGGTTTAATTCGGCGTACACCTGTTGACTCCCGTCTTCCTCCTCACTCCCCAATCTAAATGTTAATGTCACGGCTGCCCCCTTAAACCTCCTCCCTATGGAGCCTCGCTTTCAGCTGGTTTGCCTGTTTATATAGAATTTCTCTCTGGATGCCATTTGTTGTTTGTTTCCTCACTGAGTCGACGTGTTATCCCCAGACGGGGTCTCCATTTGGGACACTTAGCAGGAAATGAACAGCACAACTTTTAGAGACGTTGTGTGCGAGTGCGTCAGTGTTGTTCTGTCCATTTGATCCATCCGTGATGTATGTAGCGTCAGATCTATCAGTATGGAACAAACAGAGCGGATAAAGTGTTTTACTGGAGGCTGGAAGTGCTCTTCTCACTTTGTTCTTGTTTTTCGCCCACAAAAACACACTTTGTCTTTCTCAGTCTGTCCCCCTCACCCCGTCTCTCCCCTCCCTCTCTCAGCTGTGGTTTTACAGAAAAAAAACAGCAGCACACATTGCTAAATTGCTTACAGGACACAGTGTTTGTCGGCAGGGCACAATGCACACATGCTATCAGAGGCTGTTCGGTAAAAACCTCCCCAGAGGAATCAGTGTTTTCCCAGACTGCAGATTAGACGCCACAGTGCAAAAACCAGCAGCGGCTTCTTTAACCCTCCTGCTTAACTGGAAGATAATGAAGGGTGCTCCGATTGATCGACCACTGATCGTTAGCAGCTGATATTCGTTCCAAACAATTTGATCAAATGTCGAGGCAACGCCCAGAAAGCATCAAAAGCTTACGGGCCCGCTAGTTCTGTCCTCTGCCATCTGTGTCAGACTTTTTGGGCACACATGCATACATGGACAGGGACATCATGGTGCATTCAAATGCACAATGTAAACTCTGAAATCTGTACTTGATTGGCCACAAAGTTTTCTTTTTTTTTTTCTCTATTTTCCTTTGTTGAAATAAGCCTGTATCTGTCATTACTTACTGCTTCTTCTTCTTCCACTACAGTATTTTTAATAATTAGTTTAGGACAGTTTAGGATGTTCACAGGATACTTTGGCTCTACGTTTGCATGCAGACATTAAGAGCTGGGTATCAAGAATCTGTACTTACCAAGCTGATGGAATCTTACAAAACAAATGATAACTTCATTTACCATCAATTCTCAAATAAAAGACGGGAATTCAGATGTTTGAAGGCTAAGTGTGGGGAAAAAGTGGGAAAAACTAAACTACCAGATATTAGCTGTCATGGTAAATTCTGCATTATTTCTGTTTCATCCCAAATTCACCAGTAAAATGGGAGCAGGTTAAAAAACAGTAAAGTTTCTGATATCCTGTCTGAAATACACTATTTGAGAATTCACGGTATATTCCTTTAATGACTATTTCGTATTGGCCTGATCCCATTTTAGGAAAAGCCAGTGATTTCAAGTTTACTGGAATTGCCTGTTTAAAATGCATTGCGTGTGGATGACTATCAAGTTTGTGTCAGCAGAGGCTTTAACACTTCCTGCTGTACCCAGATCAGCTCCGAACAACATCTCAGTGTGACTGAAGCAGCTGTTGAGCCTTTTTTCTTTTCTTTTTGTGTGTGTGTGTAGTAACTGACCGGACTGGCCTCCGTCCCACTGTTTCCCTGCTGTTTTAGCTTCTTTAAACTTGCTTGTCTCTTTTTCCACCTCCCTCCACAGCTTGGCCTCTCAGTCCAACTTGCTCTTTGGCAGGGAGGAGGGCCTCTGCTGGTACTGTACACTCTACACCTCAGACACACAGCAGCTACAGCAGCTACGCCGCTTTCCCAAAATATCTGCTGCACGAAGGAACCTCAGCACACTTTCAAATCTTTGACTGCAAAGTTTGCAACTAAAATGAAGAGATGGGCGCTAAGAAAAGATTAAACACAGAAGCAAGAAGTAGTAAGATACAAGAAATTAAAAATGGAAATTAAAATCTAATTAGAAATAAATTGAAAGGCAGAGCATAATTAATTATTACAATTGCATATTAGGACCATTGTAGGTTAAAAAAGGAAAAGAACAAAAGAACTACACTGAAGAGGTAAATTTACGAAGAAAAAAACTCAGAATTTCTGACATTAAATTGGTAAATTTATGAGAAAAACAAAACTTGGATATTCTCTGATATTAAAGTGGAAAATCTACAAGAAAACAGTCAAAATTAAACCTATATTAAAGTGGTAAACTTGGGAGAGAAAAAAAGTTCTTTTATATTAAAGTGATACATTTCCAAGACAAAAAGTCTGAATATTCTAGATTAAAGTAGAAAAGTTAAGAGAGAAAAGGGGATATTCTCTGATATTAAAGTGGCACATTTTCTAGATTTAAGTGGTAAATTTACAATAAAAGAACTTTGGATATTCTCTGAAATCAGAGAGATAAATTTATGAGAAAAAAACTCAAATATTCTCTGAGATTATAGTGACGTGTGTGTGGGTGTGTAAAGTATAATGTTTACAAATGCATTTAAAGTTAAACAAACAATTTTTAATCATTTGAGAAAATGACAAAAAAGACTATATGTGCATATATAACAGGATGGTCATATATTCCTGTACATTTTCATAATTCTAGCAGTGAAAATGCTTCACAATCATAAGAGTCCAGGGATGGAACAGTAGGTGTTAAGTGGTACCTGCACATATACCACAACCTTCAAATAAGAGACGGTACTTCATCCTGTATTTGGCCAAAACACTGAGTGAACAGAGTGATATTTAAAGGCCCTCTGCTCATATTTATTCTATTTATTATATTAGAGCAATACAAACAGTGATACTCCAGTGATTCAGTATTACAGCTGCGTACAGTTTGGGGACTCCTAAGTGACAGATTTTCTTTTAATATAGTCAGAATTGAAGCAGCAGAGGCTGAGATATCTCAAATTTTAGTCCCTATTATGAGTCAAGATCCAAAAACATTGCTTACTGCTTTTCCCACGATGCAACTGTGGCATCTTTTTGCCAGACCCTCAACATTTATAACTTCATACCCCAGTTTATACGGCATCCAAGCATACAAATACGATTTAATCTAACTAGATTACAGTCTAAACTGCAGCGCTGACTTTCATTTGTAAAATTAAGCGTACAAACTTAATTATGTACAACACATATTTGTGGAAATGACTGCATGAGTAAATCTGTCTGATTCTAAATTAATTTAAGAAGAGTAATTCTGCAGCCTGTTGGTCCTCAGAAAAGCAGAGAATTTTGGGAAACTCGGCTGCATCTCATCACACCGCACTGTAACCAAGTGTCTGCTTCTGGCTGTGCTCGCTGTGTTGTTAGCGCTCGGAGGTAGCCTGCCGCTCTCGCCTTCATCACTGTCACCGGCCCGCTGACTCTGCCGTTTTCACTCGCCATAGCAACGGCACCCCTGTGGCACCGCCATCCATCTACCTGCGCCGGCCCGAGCCACGACGCGCAGGTTTGATGAAGTGGGCACGGCGAGAGACGGAGTGAGCCTCACCGCCGCCGCTGAGGGATTTATGTGTGTGTGTGAGAGAGAGAGAGAGAGAGAGAGAGTAGGCCTATAGGAGAGAAGGAGCATTTGTATGTAAGACAGCAAGAGTGCATGAGTTAAAGTGTGGCAAGACAGCGAGCACATTTGAGTGCTGCAGACCCAGATCGCCTGGAGGAGTGCTATCTTAAATTCCCTTCTCAGTCTGCCAGTAATTGAGGGAATATTAGAGATACAGTGCTGCAGATGGCTCATGATATGACATATTAGAACACACCCGAGGGGCGAAACGCAGTAATTGGGAGCTTCAAATTCAGATCGACCGTGTCAGGCCGGGGGAGAGAGCGGGAGAAAACGAGCGCTATCCGAAAAATCCTGTCGACACCGTCAAAGAAGCGAGCCACAGTGCAGCGTCAACAGCTGGTGTCAGCCTCAGTGACAGGTTCGACTCAGCCTCCAGCCAGCAGAGGCGGAGGAGGAGGAGGAGGAGGAGGTGAAGGCTGAGTGTGAGGGTGGAGGGGCTGATCAAAGAGTCGTGGCAGGTAGAGGCACAGACACTGACATAGATGTAAGCTTTTTGGCACATGACTTTGTCCTGAGCATCTTAAGGCACACGTGCACGGAAATCAAGTTGGGAGCAGCTTAATGAAATGCTGGAGTGTGTTCTCAGAGCTTCAGAACAGCATTCAGGGAGACAGCAACAGATTCTGTTGATTTGACTCCATCAGTGTGACACATTTTGTCTAAAGGAAGGCCCCTGAACTTGTATTATTCATACAAACATTCAGTCTCCAAGTGCTTCACAGAGCAAGTATTCAGTAAAGCACAGACGACAAAGTAAAATAAAAAATAAACAATGAAAAGAATTATGAAAAAAAAGATAAATACATGTGATAAAAAAAAGTATAAAATCCTGATTAAGTCTTAAAAACTAAGGCAAATGACAGGACACCTTAAAGGGACAGCTCACTCCAGAATTTTATTAAATGATTATTTTATTTTATTTTCCCCCTGGCCTGTTATATCATTTGATTTTTTTGGTGTGACTTGCAGACTTGTACAGATATTAGCCGTAGAGATGTCTGCCTTCTGGGACAAAAAGGCCCCAGTCCTGTGGCGCTCAAAGCACCAAAAAATACATTTGAAAAATTCAAAAAAACCTGCATCTCTTTCCAAAAATCATGCCCGAGTTGCTCAAAATAATCCACAGACCTTGTTGTGAGCAGTTTCATGGAGGAACTACTTTCTTTCTGCAGTAGAATCTACCTGAACTACTTTGTTTTAATAGAAGGAAAGTAGTTCCTCCATGAGACTGCTCAACACATGGTCAGTGGATTATCTTGAGTAACCGGACTGTGACATCTCTACGGCTGACATCTCCAAAGCTCTGCAACTCACACCAAAAAAAAAAAATTAGCACTACATTTTTGATTGTAGGGTGAACTCTTCCTCTAAAGAAAAGCCAGGCCCTCTGATCTGCTGGCAGACTGTTCCAGAGACAAGGGGCCCAGTGGCTGAAGGTCGACTCCCTGTTTGGTTGTGTTGAAATCACTGGGATTATTAGGAGGCTAGCTGCCGAGGATCTGAGGGACCTGCTAGGTACAGATCTAAAAAGCCTGTCTGAGAGATGAGCTGGTGCCATGAGGCCATTCAGTGATTTAAAAACTAGTAAGAAAATCTTGAAAGAAATTCTAAAAGTGCAGCCAATGCAATATTAAAACCAATATAAACAGGAGAGAGGACTTGAAAGTATAGATGCTGCAACAACACTGTTTTGATGCAAAAAAAAAAGGTCCAAACTACAGTAATCCTGCAAAAAAAAGTTGTATCTAGCCACAACCGAATGCTCTGTGATCCAGCGCTGCTTTGTGCATCATACTGGTGAAAGAAAAGGTTCCAGGTTATTGCAACAGGAACACCATGATTCTAACTTGTTTGATCATGGAGATGCAGGATAAGATGCTCTTTTGTTGTGACAGCTTTACCTTCCTCATCACACTATAAAACTCTGTGCAGCGTCTCTGAATCTTTAAAACTCCGGGTTTGCGTGTCTCAAACTGGCATTCCTGCCTCATATTTCATAGTCTCACCAGTATCTGTAGTCACATCACGTCTGAACACTGCCAGCAGGTGGAACGTGGACCCTCTGAATCGGATCTCCTGGAGCAGTCTGATGGTTCTGGTGGTGAGGTGTCCTCTGAAAGACAGAATCACAAACATATGCAACAGTTGGTTAATGGAACGCAGGAGCCATCTTTTTTATTATTATCAAATCCACACTGCTTCAGAATTGGCTCCTAATCTTCCAGAGGATCTTTTGTCAGCAGCAGAACTGGCAAGCGTGTGTAATCACAGTGCTTTATTTAAGTAAGTGAGAGTGGTGCCACCAAATGTTACCTAAAAATCCAGCTGTCCTCTGAGCCAGTAGAGCTGTGATGCAGTTTGATACCAGGAAACATGATCCAGACCAACTATTGGAAAGAAGATATAGTTATAAGACAGATGTTGATATCTGATAACAAGCAATTTGTCATGCTGTGAAAGCCAAACGGAACAGAAATAGACTCTGGACTGAAGCTTATATTCAGCTGTTTCTACATCTGTTATGGTATAGAGTTCAGCAGTAAGCTTCCAGAAGTAAAAAATTCATATTCTGAACAGAGGATTTAGATTGTCAGTTTTAATTTTGCAACCGTCCAGGGTAGACTGACCACCAAACAATGGTATATGCTCCCATAGAGGCCACAAGTCGTTTTATATGCAGTGTCATGGAAAAGTACTACACTACCCACAATCCTTAAGTGCAATAGTGACATCTCTAATTGGCAGAGCTCGCTGTTACCATGGAAATGTTTACCACCCCCCAGAACTGGTAGACAACACATTACAACACTCTTATTAACGATTTAAACACTACGATAGTGACAACAGTTACATTTAAAAGAAGCAGTATCATTTGCAATGGTTTATGGGATGAGTAGTTTCTTCAC